>OENM01000028.1:79210-173398 GCA_900239745.1 Rotaria magnacalcarata
GAGGATCCGACATCGATTCCTCGACCCGGAATCCAATAGAATTGTATCGGATTGTAGGATACTTCCAGGTTCCTATCGGATCAGTCGACCTGGGAAGTTGTTCATTTATTTCATCGTTTCAGTTAGCTTAATTTGTGCGATGTGGTTTTCAATCGTATAGAATCAAGTTACTCAATGCCTATTTTTATTGATGCTTTCGATAATTTTTGACTTTTCTTTTTCAATGATGTTTTGGATCTTGTGCTTGAGAGTTTACTCAATATTTCCTTGACGAAACAAAAATAGTTATTACTATAAATGAACATAAAGTAATGTATGGATACAGGAGTAATAAAACGGGTCTTTGAATATATGTCTTGCATTAAAGTGATATACCATCTAGACGTATTCATATGAATTTATCTCAACTTTCTTTACATTTTCTGCTTTTCGTATAATTACTTTTAAAAGTATTTCGTATCGTATATGGTTTATAATCAGTCTAAAAGAATGTCCTAGGCAAAATTTATTCTACAAACAATATCTTAAATCACTTCACGAAATGTTTCTGTCAATACACACTTGCCGAGTGCTTGATATTGTACGACATGAGATCACCAATACAAATGTTAGGGTTAAATAAGTAGAACGAATGGAAATCGTTCTATAAAGAAAAAAAAGAATATTGACAATTGTTTACACGAATGAAAATATGAAACACAAAATACAAAGTAAAGACGAACGTGATTGCTATTCAATGCAGATATAAATGAATAAGTCTAATATCTCAATAAGCCTGCTTACAATTGAAATTTGACAACTTATAGTTACAAGTGAACTTTAAATTTTTCTGATTTAAGTGAGGTATTTTTATCTTGTAAATAATCATTCTTGACTTCTTTTTTCAGTCTTTCTTCATCTTGTTACATCTTCATATTCATTAAACACAACCTAGTTGTTTCAATGACATATTCCATGTATTGCTATTCTAATTCTATTTACTTTATTGGTTATGCACTATTATTATATGTATGTATGAAATGACTGCCATTCAATAAATTCTGAAATTATGGAAATTGAACATCTTATATACCAGTGGCGGATCTAGGATTTTGGAAGGGAGGTGTGACTTCTCGAAGGGGGTGCGATCATAGGCAAAAAACACGTTTTCAGATGTATTTGAGGTAGTATAACCCTTTCCAGCCGGCACCCCAGAAGCGACATAGTTAAAACTCTTCTTCTGCATATATTTTCTTATCCTGCCATGGAGATAGCAAAAAACTATTTCTTAAAATTGAACGGTACTTCTATGTTGAATGACTGTATGTTGCCATTTGGCAACAGCCAGCCGTAAAGGGTCAAAACTTTGGAGAATTCATTTTTCGTTGTCGATCACCAAAATTCACTATGTTGCGTCCTTTCCATTTAATTGTTCAAGAAAAAGCATAAAACATATATACAATACACCTGCATAGTTTCTCCGCGATTCAAGTCGACTTTTGTGTGAAAATTTTGAGATACGTTGAACTTAACGATTGAGTAGTTGTATGACTTTTTGTGTAGGTGGGAATCAAGATAGGTATTCTTGTAGATCTTTTATTTCTCTACATCCATGCCGATACGTAAATCAAATATCCATTTCCATATCAGTTATTGAGAGCTAAAATACTATCATGCTGACTTTTTTTCATAGAAAATTCCATTTCAAGCTAGGAAAAGCTATGTAAATGCACCAGATATGTTTTGTATGCGTTGCTCTTGTATAAATAAATGAAAAAACGCAAAATAGCGAATAACGATGATCGAGAACGAAAAATGATTTTTCAAAATTTTTGATCCCTCACGGCCGGCTGTTGCCATTTGGCAACATCCATACCTCTTATTACCAGTACTCGGTGAATCATCTCATCAAGTGATACAATATGCACAATAGATCAAAGAGGAGAAATTTACCACTAGTGACCTGTGAGATTGAATGATTAAGGGTGCCATAACAACATGTATTATGATTCAGTTGTTCTTTAGGAGTATCCAGGAGGACTCAGGTAATTTTCTCAGCTGAACGTTTTTGTTTTGTTTCATGGACTATGAGTGCGTTCTAAAATGTCGTGTAGTAATTATTGAACTATTGATTCACTATCTATCCACAGTGTAGCTAGACCTTTCTTAAAATATTGGCACAATGTTGCCAAATGGCAACATCCGGCCGTAAAGGGATAAGCTCGTTTTTCATTCCTTTTTTGCTGGAAAACGAGTTCGACAATATTTAAATACAAAAGCTATTCATGTACATAAAAGAAATACTTCTTCATTATTGAAATGTGCAGACAAATGTGGAAAATATTCGTACGAATTGCACTTCATAGACAGTATTCATTTTGACGAGGTCAAGTAGAAGTAAATAGAACAAATAAAGACTACATTTATTGTATGAATTTGCTTTCTTTCCTTAAACAATCACACGAATATAATGTTCATGCTATTGAATTGACTCATTTGTCGACAAGAGTTCAGCATCTAGTGAAGATGAAGTTATTGATCTCTGATATTTCTTCTGTTTTTCGGCGCATGTGTATAGAAATAGACTTATGGTATTATTTGTACGCACAGTCTCTATGGATAAAAAGAACATCGTACTCGTTCTATCATTGACTACTTCTTAAAATAGACTGAAAACAGAAAAAGAGTTATTTACTTCGCTCTTTGCTTCTCTATTATCGTGGCATGATATACCGAACAAGAATAGAATAATATCATTAATTGATGGTATGTTTTATGGAAGAACCTATGTGTTATTCGACTAAAAAACAACACAAACTGATCACATGAGTAAAATTAAACAAGAAACTTTAGTAGGCAAGGCATACTATCACAAGTCTATTCCTGTCGTGCCTCGTTTCCGTTATAGAAGTGGGCTTATAATTACCGTCGATCTACTCAGAGTTGCTAAGAAAAAAATGTTTATTATAAATTTGTTTCTTCTAACAAAGCTAGCGAGTATTGATTAGAGTCCATCAGGTTCGTGGCTGAACATTTTATTGACAATGGAGGTGTTTCAGGTGATAAGCAAAAACGTTGAAGTTTTTTNTGTCAAATGAAAGCTCTCATCATGAAACTAGCATGGTTAAAATATTAGCGGCTGTTGGCTTGTCTAGAGGGAGATATTCGATTTTGCAGTGAATTTTCTGTGCGGGACCCGGTTTCCCAGCAAAGTCGTATGTTCGAATTTGAACCTGAAACTTTGTATGCGTGAAGGTCTCAATGAGAATAACTTGCAGAAAAAAATTCAGAAGTTTTGGACAAACTATATCCGAGATATAAATCTCTGAAAATATATGACTTCCATAGAAAATCGTCACTATTTAGGGAGACTCATATCTCGGATATAGTTTGTTCAAAACTTCTGAATTTTTTTCTGCAAGTTATTCTCATTGAGACCTTCACGCATACAAAGTTTCAGGTTCAAATTCGAACATACGACTTTGCTGGGAAACCGGGTCCCGCACAGAAAATTCACTGCAAAATCGAATATCTCCCTCTAGACAAGCCAACAGCCGCTAATATTTTAACCATGCTAGTTTCATGATGAGAGCTTTCATTTGACAAAAAAAAACTTCAACGTTTTAGCTTATCACCTGAAACACCTCCATTGTGAGTGAAAAATTTTATCCGTATAATAATATTTTTTGAATTTTTGCTCGCTTTATTCAAAAAGTCTTCAACTTATTTAGAAAAAGTACAAGATTTTATTAGCTGATTAGAAAAATCCATTGAAAGTTTTAAGAATACCTTTCAATTCTGGAATACAGAAAAAACTGATCAGTAAGATCCAGATTCAAAATACTGATTGATCCGGTCCCGGTCTGTGTCCAAAAAAGCTTGAACCAGATGGGCTCTAGTATTAATTAATACTAAGAATCTTTATCATGAATTTGGTAGATAAATAGTCGAATTCTAGTTTTTTAACAATGCATATTTCGTTAACCTTAATGATGGGATTATGGGCGAGTGAAAAGAAAATATAGAAATCAGAGCTCCGCGTGGGACGCCCCATGGGACGGGATGGGACGAACAGTTTTAGAAAATTTTAAGCAGACAAGAAAGAATCAAAATCTCTTTCGATATGATTCTACGACATGCATACTATCTCTATCCATTAAAATTAAGACCGTTGTCTTAGATGACTTTTAAAAGTTTATATTCGTTTTTTAAAAATATTTTTGGTAAATTGAACAACATATACCAAAAATGTTTTAAAATATGAGAATAAAATTTGCAAGCCGTCACTTACGTCAATACATATAATTTTAATGGATAAAGATAGTAAGCATATAATAGAATCACATCGAAAGAGACTTCGATTCTTTCTGGTCTGCTTAAAATTTTCTAAAAATGTTCGTCGCGTCCCGTCCCATGGGACATCCAACGCGGAGCTCTGATAGAAATCAATGTCCTGATTAAGCCAAACCTTTAAATATTAGAGGGTATGTGAAAGTGTGAGTGAGGAAATGAGGCTAGTTTGCTGCACTATCAGATAAAATAATAGTAAGAATTTTGATAACCCATATTAATGAGAAAATCAAAATACATAGAAAAAAAAATTTGTCTTATTACTCCATAGATGAGATGGCTGAGATCTCCCTCCTTCCTTAGACCGAAATCCTGGCTCCACCACTACGTACAATACCCAATAACGATGCTGTAACACTCCCGTATCTCATCATAACGTTGCTCGAATTGCTAGGCCTTTATTAACGGAGAAAATACGATTTGATCAGTGTCATAAATTCAGTGTTACACAAAATATCTATATCCTAATTCAGCAGTGAAAAATATATCCAGATGTCACTCGTAATCAATCGCATTTGCCCATATAGCAACCACGTATGGGAGTGATCTTTTTAGCCAATAGACGATTACCTTGCTGTAATGTGTACTTGCCTAATATCGTATTTTACTTGTAAAATCATTTCTAGAAATGATTGACTATCGAACGTATCCGCGAATAACTGGCTCTCTACGTGCACATTCTGATATTGCTGAGCGATTACATTATCGAGGCGATACTGATGAATTACTACGACGTCGACAGCAATCATTGAACACTGATTCAAGAAAAACGATCACATGGCATGAGCTTCAACAGTTATTTTTGAAAAATAACTCAAATTCAGCAATTGAATCACAGATCAAACAATTACGAAAATATGCCATTGAATTCGGTCAGTGAAGAATAATTTTTTTATTTGTTCAACGATACTTATTTTCTCGTTATATTTAATTTCAGTTGGTTCAGAATCAGATTCATCATCGACTGACTCTGTTTGTATTTATCTTTTTGAATCATTTCGTAATGTTAATCAAATACAAGTTTCACTTTTAAAAGAATTAAAATTACGATTTCCAACTTATACTCAACAATTAGTAACACAAACATTTGAATTGATA
This sequence comes from Rotaria magnacalcarata, assembly GCA_900239745.1. Lineage (NCBI taxonomy): Eukaryota > Metazoa > Rotifera > Eurotatoria > Philodinida > Philodinidae > Rotaria > Rotaria magnacalcarata. The sequence goes on from OENM01000028.1 coordinate 84,638, forward strand.
CGTTCATTAATTCATTCTCTAAAACCAAGTTTCGATGAAGAATATTCATCTCGTACTTCTTCTAAAACATCATCAAAACAATTATTTGGTGAAGCAACTGTCTTTCATCCTGTTTCTATACAAATAAATGAACCACTACCTTGGCTAGATCGTTTATCTTATGACTTCGCTTATAAAGAACAAGAGAATATTAACAATGAAGAAACATGGACCGAAGCTTTACCGACTGCTGCTCCTACAGCAGCTGCATCATCTATTTATACTAAAAAATGGCTTGAAAATCGGTTACGCACTGTTTTAGAAGCTCGTGATGGTGAAAATGTTTTAGGTCCACAAGAATTTTGCAATTTAGTTTTCGAAACTCTTGTTTCAAATTCATCAGATGATGAAATTCAACATTCTCTATGTGATATTGTTGGTTATGAACATATAGAATTAATCAGTGAATTAATACAAAATCGTCAAATGATAATCGATGGAATTTTAACTAGTGCTAAAGCTCGTCCACGTGAAATCGTTCGAGCACCAGAACTTATTCAACGGCAAGCACAACCCATTCATGGTCTAACAATAGTTGTACACAGCGAACAAGAAAAACGTTTAGGGAAATTAATACGAAAACAAGACCGAAAACAACAACAGCAATCTCCACAACAACAATTAGATGATTCTTTAAGTGAATTTGCTAATCCAGATATGTTAAGATATGAACGTGAACGACAATTACTTTTAGCGACAGAGAAACGTTATGAAAAATTATCAAATCTATCTCAACCAAGGTCAAATCGAACGCCTACGAAATTTCCGTTTGTATTTGATCAATTACAAGAAATTAAACAGAAAACAGCCTACATTGGTGGACATAACCTTCTCTTACCGGAAAATATTGAACGAAAATCAACAACAAATTATGATCTTGTTCATATTCCACATGGTGAACAGATTAAATTAGCAAATTTAGGAAAAAATGTTTGTCCTGCACTTGTTCGATTTGAAGATTTGGAACCACTTGGACAAATTCTATTCAAAGATAGTATTAAAACACTCAATTTAGTTCAATCAATCGTATACAGAACAGCAGTGTTTTCAAATGAAAACATTCTTATCTCTGCTCCGTAGGTATCCTAATGAAGAACTTAATAGATTGTTTGTTAGTAGCAAAAAATAATAACACTGTAGAAATGATTTCATACAGAATAAAATAAATTGTAGACTGTTCTGAGCTATAACTAAGCCATGATAATTCGTTGAGCACTCTACTTGGTGTTCTAATTATGATGTCAAAAACTGTCGATGTATGTATTGTATTTTTCTTTCATAGAACCGGTGCTGGTAAAACAAATATTGCTATGCTAACAATTCTTTCTGAACTACGTCGTCATTATGACGTTAAAAATAACGTTTTACTGGATACAGATTTTAAAATAATCTATGTTGCACCAATGAAAGCTCTTGCTTCCGAAATGGTTCAAAATTTTTCTCAACGTCTTTCATCGCTTGGCCTTCAAGTAAAAGAGTTAACTGGTGATATGCAATTAACTAAAGCTGAAATCGAACGAACACATATGATTATAACGACGCCTGAAAAATGGGATGTTGTCACACGAAAATCAACCGGCGATACAAAATTTGTTCAAAGTGTTAAATTATTAATTATTGATGAAATTCATTTGTTACATGAAGATCGTGGTCCAGTTATTGAAGCACTTGTTGCACGTACACTTCGACAAGTTGAACAAACACAAGAATCAATTCGTATTGTTGGCCTATCGGCTACGTTACCCAATTACATCGATATCGCTCGATTTCTTTTTGTTAATTTAATGACTGGTCTCTTCTTTTTCGATCATCGTTTTCGTCCAGTACCATTATCACAAACGTTTATTGGAATTAAAGGCGCAAATAAAATGGCTACAATCAAAAATCTTGACGACGTCTGTTATGATAAAGTCTTAGAACAAATCAAAGTTGGACGCCAACAGGTTTGTTGTCATAAGCTCTTGAATCCTACGAAAGAACACAGCATTTGTTTCTTGGTTTACGGCCTTACCATTAATAATAAGTAACAAAATACTAAAAATTATTTTTTCTCTTTGTGTTTTTCAAGGTTCTTGTTTTTGTTCATGCTCGTAATGCAACAGTTCGTACAGGACTTCAATTAGTTGAATATGCACGTAATCGTGGTGACCTTGAATATTTTCTATACAAAGCAAAAGATGACGACGGTCAACAAGAATCCAGACAATATCAAGAAGCATGCCGACATGTATCCCATTCAAAGAATGTTCAATTACGAGATCTATTTCCAAATGGTATTGGTATTCATCATGCCGGAATGTTAAGACAAGATCGAAATTTAGTTGAAAAATATTTTTCGAAAGGTTTTATTAAAGTACTTGTTTGTACGGCAACTCTTGCTTGGGGTGTCAATTTACCAGCGCATGCTGTTATTATAAAAGGTTAGATCTTGTTGTTGGTTTTTTAGGTGAAATTTGAGGTTATCTTTTGATTGACTAGGTACTGAATTATACGATAGTAAGCGTGGCTCATTTGTTGATTTGAGTATTCTTGATGTACTGCAAATATTTGGTCGTGCTGGTCGTCCACAATTCGATACCAATGGTCATGGCATTATTTTAACAACATATGAGAAACTTCAACATTATTTATCTTTATTAACACGACAAAATCCAATTGAATCTCAGTTTATTAGCCATTTAACAGACAATCTTAATGCCGAAGTTGTCCTGGGTACAGTAGCAACAGTAAATGAAGCATGTTCATGGCTTCGTTATACTTATTTAAATGTTCGTATGCATGCATCACCAATAACGTATGGCATTAATGCAAATATGTATGCAGCTGATCCAATGCTACATAGTTTTCAACGAGACTTAATTGCTAAAGTAGCACAAGAACTTGATAAAGCACATATGGTCCGTTTTGAAGAAAAGACTGGATATTTATTTGCTACAGATCTTGGCCGAACAGCGTAAGTGTAAAATTTCTTCCTTCATAATAGCCAGCAATCTAATTGAAATAGGTTTATTACCGAATTTATATTCTATCTGTTTATGTAAAATAGTCGGAATTTGAAGTATTTATGTACGTGTAAAGTCTATGCCCCTACATTAAAGCATAATTACTGAAAGAAGTTTATTAGATATATATATGTATGATACTATTTTATCATTTAGTTCTCATTATTATATTAATTATGTAACAATTGAAACAATAAATGAACGTTTATCAAATCGTTATATGAGTGAAGCCGAACTTATTGAACTTGCATCATTAGCTGATGAATTTTCTCAGCTTAAAGTTCGTGATGATGAATTAGATGAACTTGATTTATTATATAATAATCAATGTCGTGTACCTGTTAAAGGTGGTGTCGAGAATGTTCATGGAAAAACAAACATTCTCATTCAAGCGTATATATCTCGTGCACAATTACATTCGTTTTCATTAGTATCGGATATGTCCTATGTTAATCAAAATGTTGTTCGTTTAATACGTGCACTATTTGAAGTTGTTCTTAAACGTTCATGGGCGACACTATCATCGCGGTCACTTCGTTTAGCTAAAATGGTTGAGCAACGCATGTGGGATACTATAAATCCTCTATGGCAATTTTCTCAATATATCAATGTTGAAATTCTTCAAAAATTAGATGAAAAAAAAATGACACCAGAACGACTATTAGAAATGGACGCAAAAGAGATTGGCATTATGATACATAATACACGTTTAGGTAAAGAAATAAAAGCATATGCATCTTATATACCTTTATTAAAAATTGAAACTCAATTACAACCGATAACTCGGACTGTTTTACGAATAAAATTGACTATAACAGCAGCTTTTAAATGGTCGGATAAAATTCATGGTACAAATAGTCAACAATTTTGGATATGGATTGAAGATCCTGATACAGATAATATATATCATTCCGAATATTTTATAATTACAAAAAAACAAGTTAAACTTGAAGAACCACAAACAATTATTTTTACTATTCCGGTAATTGAACCATTAGCTAATCAATATTATGTACGAGCTATTAGTGATCGATGGCTTGGTTCAGATACAGCAACTATTATTTCATTTCATAATCTCATTCTGCCCGAACGTCATATGCCACATACAGGTAATTGTTAGAAGAAGAACAAATCGAATGTTTAAGTTATACATAGAAGAATTTTAAAATCAATTTCGTAGTTTTCATAAATAACAATAGAAAACTAATTTTTGTCTTAGAAATTTGTATAGACACATGAGTAGAGATGTAAAAAACTAGTCTCCGCGAGCTTGTCCACCTAAAAAGTGATTGATTCATTGAAGATTTCGTTTCTTTATTTTGCAGAACTATTGGATTTGGAACCATTACCAATCACTGCATTAGGTAATCCTGCATATGAAGCTTTATTTGAATTTAAACATTTTAATCCAATTCAAACACAATTATTTCATTGTTTATATCATACAAATAACAATACATTACTCGGTTCACCTACAGGTTCAGGTAAAACAGTGGCAGCTGAAATCGCAATGTTTCGTGTTTTTAATAAATATCCTGATATGAAATGTGTCTATATCGCACCATTGAAAGCACTTGTCCGCGAACGTATACACGATTGGAAAGTACGTCTTGAACAAAGACTTGGTAAAAAAGTTGTTGAATTAACCGGTGATTTTACACCTGATACACGTGCTATCCAATTAGCTGATGTTATTGTTACGACACCTGAAAAATGGGATGGTATGAGTCGTTCGTGGCAAACGCGTTCCTACATTAAACAAGTTGCTTTATTGATTATTGATGAAATTCATATGTTAGGTGAAGATCGTGGTCCAGTACTTGAAGTTATTGTCTCGCGAGCAAATTTTATTGCTTCACATACTGATCTACCACTTCGTATTGTTGGTCTATCAACAGCTGTTGCAAATGCACGAGATTTAGCCGATTGGTTAGGTATAACAGGTTCGATAGGATTATATAATTTTCGACCTAGTGTTCGACCGGTACCATTAGAAGCACATATTCAAGGTTATCCCGGCAAAAATTATTGTCCACGTTGTATGTCAATGAATAAACCTGCTTATCAGGCTATACGTACGCATTCACCGGATAAGCCTGTGTTAATATTTGTTAGCAGTCGACGGCAAACACGTTTAACAGCAGAAGAATTAACAAAATATTTACTCAATGATGATCATCCTAAACAATGGTTACATTTGCCCGAAGTTGAGATGAATAATATATTAGAACAGATACAAGATAAAAGTCTTCGAATGACATTAGCATTTGGTGTCGGTATTCATCATGCTGGTTTAAAAGATCGTGATCGAGATATTGTCGAAAAATTATTTGTTAATCGAAAAATTCAAATACTAGTTGCAACAGTAAGAAATAAAAAGAAATATTTTTATTTTCTACTTTCTACTTTTACTTGGTTTCTCATAGTCAACATTAGCATGGGGTGTTAACTTTCCAGCACATCTTGTTATTATTAAAGGTAACTGTCTCATATAGAAATTGTGACTAAAATCTATGAGTATTGAAATGACGAGGACGATGAAGAAGAAAATATTTTCTTCTTCAGGCAGGATTCTTGTGTTCCTTCGCACACTAAAAATAGATGTATGAGATGATGGTTTTTACGGTATGATGAGTATGTGGAACTGGCGTGATAAAAATTAGTTCAAATCTTTCACAAGAACTTGAAAGTTCTTCTTGAATACCAACCCTAAATTTCATACATCGAAATTATACAATTGTTTTTCTAAGGTACTGAATATTATGATGGAAAAACTCATCGTTATGTTGATTTTCCCATAACGGATGTATTACAAATGATGGGCCGTGCTGGTCGACCTCAATTCGACGACTCAGGCAAAGCAGTTATTATGGTTCATGATGTAAAAAAGAATTTTTATAAAAAATTTCTCTATGAACCATTTCCAGGTAAATTATCGAATTTATCATATCGCGAAAATTATACAGTTCATCTATACACTTTTAGTTGAATCCAGCTTATTGAATGTCCTGTCTGATCATTTAAATGCAGAAATTGTAAGTGGTACAATTTCAACAAAGCAAGAAGCACTTGATTATTTAACTTGGACCTATTTCTTCCGTCGTTTACTTGTCAATCCAAGTTATTATCAGATGGAACCTCTAGCAAGCGATGCGAATGAACAAGTGACACTCAATACATACTTATCAACTATTGTACAACGTTCACTGGATGAATTAATTCGTTCAACGTGTGTATTGATCAGTGAAGATGATCAACGTACATTACAAGCGACTGTTCACGGACGTATAGCATCACATTATTATATTTCATATAAAACCATAAATATGTTTGCTCAACGTGTTACATCAAATACAACCATAGCAGACCTTATTGATATAATTTCTTCTGCACATGAATATGCTGAAATGCCGGTAAAATTTTTATTACGATAATTAATTGCATATCATGTCCTTATTTTTCTCGTCGTAAATCATTGATAGAATCATGTTCTCGGATGTCGAGTATCTCTCAAGATTACATCTTCAGTTTGCACATTGTCATGCCGTTTTGAACGTAGACATTTATAGATACACGTGATTTCATTAATAGAGAAAATCAAAGGCCGTAGAACTTGTAAAAGAAAAGTTTCGTATAGACCCATGTTATTCGTCGCTCGCCGGATAATTATACATTCATAATGTAAAGTATATAAAAGTGGTGAATCTTCTGGAAACTTTCGTACTAGAGGGTTTACGACAATCGATATGATCTTTTATCTGTGTATGATCTAGAATTGAAAATCATTCTCATTTTTCTTTTGAAAACAGGTTCGCCATAATGAAGATGAATTACATAAGACCATGGTTGATCATGTACGAATACCATTTCAAAGGCCGCCTCAATTGGACTCTCCACATTTGAAAACAAATTTATTAATACAATTTCATTTAAGTCGATTGGAATTTCCTCGTGTCGATTATGTAACTGATTTAAAATCTTGCCTCGATCAGATCGTTCGTGTCATTCAAGCGTTAATTGATCTATGTGCATATAAAGCACTTCTAAGTCCGTGTTTACTTTGCATACATTTTCTACAAATGATAATTCAAGCACGATGGATAACCGATCCAGATGTTTTAACTTTACCACATATCATTGATCGATCATTTGCTCGTATATTTTCGTCTCGTCTATGCCAATTAACTGATATTAAACGTGAAACACTGAATAGTATGATTCAAACTCATTTAACAACAGCACAAATCGATGATATCTATGAACATTTAATGCGTTTACCACAAATCGAATTAACTTTTAATATACGTGGCTTTTGGTCAACACGTGTAGAAACTCGACAGCTACCAGCCAATGTCCATGCTGATCAAGAATATACATTACAAATAGCTTTAAAAAGAATTAATCGAATACGCGTAAGTGAATAACTTCAGTGCAGGGATTAGCCACCTCCCCCTCTCCTCGTCTGAAATCGAAACATAACATTTTAACCACTACCCTATAACTTATGAGAGGTTCTATTATAAATAGTGACATGCAACTTTGTTAACCTCGGTCTCTGCGTCACACATGTTGATGAAGGATTACTTAAATGTGTCTTTAACAAAAAAAAGGTAGTATAATGAAATGTTCCTAGACTAAGCAAAAGTAAGAAAGCCGTGCTTTATTTTTTAATCTCAGATGAATAGTGCTGGCAGGCGTGGGTTTTTTAATCAAAAGATATTAAGGAATGTCTCGATTGTTTGTTTATTTATTTATTTATTTATTTATTTCTATTTGAAGAGAAATGAATTTCGTCAATTAACAACATCATCAGTTAATAAACCAAAAGATGAATCGTGGATATTTGTTCTTGGTAATTCAGATACCGGTGAATTAATATGTATAAAACGTTTTAATCAAATCATACGTTCTCATACGACTGTTTCATTGTCATTTGTTACATCAAATATAATAGGACGACAACGATTAACACTTTATTTATTATCCGATGGCTATTTAGGGCTTGATCAACAATATGACTTCTTTATTGATGTTCAATCTGCATCGTTACAAACGCAAATTAATACGGAATTAAATGCATTATCTGATGAACTCGATCGACGACTTGCAGTTTTGCAATGAAATCGATTGTAATTGTTTCCTGGGTTTTTTTTAAATCGATTTACAGTGATTCGTTTTATTTGATAATAAAAAAATATAATGAAAAGATAGACATAAATAAAGTGAAAAACAAATTGAATCCTTCCAGGTATATTCTTTCATAAGAATAGTTAAGATATTTTTTTGTTAGTTTCTTCTTTGCAAATGCCATCAGCATACAAGAGAAAATTATTCTGATCATTAGAGTTTCAATTTGTATTAAATGGTACATTTATAGTAATATCGATCGCTATAGTATTTTTTCTTCTTCTTTGTCTCAATTAGATAGTTTCCTTTTCTTTAATGCGATTTTTTTCAGCTTTATCATCTCTAGACTTTTATGTTGATTGGATTACTTCCCTAGCTCAATTTTCATCATTATTATTGATGTTTTTTGGTTTCATGGGGTTAATCATATTTATAGTTATTGATCCCATCGTTTTCAATTGCTTCGCTTGATTCTAATCTCGATAGGTCTTTGTCTTTATTTAATATTCGTATGCAATAGGAGATTCTTAATCTTGACGTATTAAATTAACATTTTCTCATCACGCAATATGATCTACAACTCCCATTAACCTGCACAATATATATATCGCTGAACTCAAAACACAGTCTTTCACTGTTCGATCTTAATATATAAAACTATTATTTTAGATAAAATATGCTATTAAAAAGCATTGTTCCATTAATTATCAGTCAACGATCAAATTGTTATCGTAGTTCAATAACAAGGTTTTCTCGAGATATTTATTCTCGACTTTATCCAAATTATCTTGTTCTACCTGATGGATCAACGATTCGTATAAGATATACGGAACCGAGACATCTTGTTAAAGTAAAATTAATTAATTAAAAAACACCGAAAGAACTTTGTTTTTTTTAGTTACCAGTTGATATTGGAAGCTTATCCGAAAAAGAACAAAAAACACGTTTACTGCGTCGATCGGCTGTACAAAAAGATAAAATGGAAATTTCATTAGATACTACTTACGATCCATCAGCTTATTTGAATCAGTATACAAAATAGTTTTCCTTGTTTGTTGTTTTCTTTAAAGATAAATAAAAGTAGTATCTTGATATCACTATTAGATAAGAAAGTACACACAAAATTGTTCCTATTCATTTATTCTTATTCAATATATATGCTAAAACAGACCTATGGAGCCTTGAGAATTTTTTTCTTGTGATAAATCAAATCGTTTGATTCTATTCTTTGTACGTTGAAAAAGAAAATGATTATTGTAAGAAACTCTATCGGAAGTAAATCTCAATTTCAATTCTCCAGGCTCATCAAGAAAGAAAAGCTAATTAGACATCGATTTACTGGTTATGTGTATGTTCATGAAAGAATTACTATTTCCTATTCGGATCTTTTAAAAATATATTGAACAAGGCAATTCTTTCGTCTTACTCATCAATCTTCTTCATCATAATAAAAATTGATTAATTTTCTCTTGCAACCTTGGGGTATCCTATCATAAACCTAAACATTCACATCATATCGTATTTCAAATATAAAGACAGAAGTCCTCCTTGGCATAGATTTTCTTTTTTTTTCGAGTCGTCATATTTGTTTCTTTAATAATGTCAAAATAAAAATAGGCACACACACACACACACACACACATATATATATATACAATCTACAAAACAATTAATATGCCATCAAATCTGCATTTACGTAATCAGAATAAAATATTAAAACGAAGAAGAAGAAGAAGAAGAAGAAACAAAAAGTAGCAAATAGTATGTCTATAGATTTTTATCTATCTATCAATCCAAGCTAACCACCATTTACTAAACTTGACTATTCTAAATGAACAACCAAGATTGATTCATATGCACAATTGTGTTATCACCTAAATGAAAACAAAAATTGTTTATTTTTAATAAATAAAATTTTCGTTGTTATTTACATTGAAAAAACCACCGGATGAATAATGTTTATCGTGTGATAGTCACAAAGTGCTTTCCTTTTTTTCATGCCAGATTAATGACGGCGATTGTTTTAGTGCTTTATCTTCTCGAAGAAAACTATTTTCATTATCGTTACTACGTTCATTTTGATGTTCATCTTCTCTCGTATTACTGTTATCATCACTATGAGTATTAGTATTATTTTGGTTATTTTCATGCCATTTTTCTAGTTCATGTAATTCGTTTAGTTCTTTAGCACTACATGTTATCATATCAACAGGATATGTTAAATGAAAACGTGAATAATCAATACGATATAAACCATCGTTACGTTGAAATGTAATTAAGCGTTCAAAACGATAACCCCATACAATTTCCGATGGTAAATATGATGTTCGTGCTTGTGTCGTCATACCTGTTGATTCAATAATACCTTCAAGTATAACAACTAATTCGAATCGTTGTTGTACTAAATCATCTCGACTCATAGTATATAATGGCGATTGTGCATCGATAATATGTTCGATAACTAATGGCCAAATTAAAAATAATCGATCGACACCTTTATCAAATCCAACATTCATATCGTGTGTATGTAAGGGCAAAATTTCTCCTTCTAGCGTCACACGTTTTCTTATTAAATACATGCGAACATGCGCTTCGACAATGTGTGATTTCCGCATATCACCAACACGACATTGTAATGTCATTTGACCATCTCGTAAGCAGATCACTGCTTCCCGTGACCAAATTAATGTTTCGGTACGTTTTTTTGGTCGTGAAATTTTTGCAAAAACAACACCGACCATAAACGATTGTAACAATACTCCTATACTCGATTGTACCATCATAACAACAATAGCAAGATAGCAAGTTTCTTTAACAACACGTGTACCATAGCCGATTGTTTGTTGTGTTTCAATTGAAAAAAGAATTGCACCAGCAAATGAATGTACACCAGCAATACAAACAGAATAGTTCGCTGAGTTATAATTATCTGGGTGAAAATCTCCATATGTATACATCAATAAGTACCATATTAATGCAAATGCTAACCAACTTAGACAAAAACCAAGCGTAAACAAACATAATGTATAACGCCATTTCAAATCGATCAATGTCGTAAAAATGTCAGCTAAATATTGCCGACGACGTTTTTCAATATTAAATCTATTTAAATGAATAAATAATAATTAATTATCTAGACATGACAGCATATTTAGTCGAAATTTCATTACAAAAATCAAATTATTCATTGAATAGGTCAACCCAACCCGTCAGATTTTCCTCTATAGTAATAGAAATTATTCCTTTTTTTTTCTTCAGAAAAGTAACGAGACAAACTTCCCGATTTAATAGAAATCATGTCAGCTTCAATGAATCAAACAAAACAACAAAGTGTATCATTTCCAGTCATTGTTTGTTTCGACATATTATTATTATTATTATTATTATTCCTTGATTTTCATCTATTTATAAATTTGCATACTTAAAAATATTGTAACTAGAATTTATTCATTATTTTTGAAAAAAAATGCTTGTATCACTGAGAAATACAATACTCGAATTGAATTTATTAGAGATTTTTCTTTTTCAAAAAGCAAAAAAGTTTGCCTTAATTATATGAATAATGCAACGCCATGCATTATCAATTATTCACGCATATTCTATAAGTAAAAATACCTTCTAGAAAATTATTATTTCGCTAATATCTTCATTTCTATCTATTTTTTATGTGCATTCTAAATGTATCTATGGATTACGTATAACTTTTTCCTACTAATTGACTTGACAATAAAATGAAAGAATTAACATGAATTTTGAAAGAAAAAAAAACTCAAGGAAATCTTTTAAAATATTTTCAACAAATGATTAATGAGTCGTTTCCTTCTCTTGTACTACAACAAGAAAGATTGAATCTAATCAGCAACATAAAAAAAATCAATTAATTATATACCTTGATATATTTACATCGCCATTTTTTAATAGAAGACGACGTTGTGAAGTTCCACGTGGTGAAGTTTTAGTCAGGGCAGATTCTTTTGGGTTATAAGTTTGATCCTGCTGTGCATTACGATTCTTTTGACGGCCACCATCACCCAAAAGACGGAGGGCTTTCGTACCCTTCGTTGTATATTGCAGCCTGTCAGTTATATAAGATAAGAATAAACATAAGGAAATGATTACAAACAGTTTTCTTTTAGTGCTACTTTGCTTTAGTGTGAGACAGGAAAAAAGAGTGATAGTCTTTCTGAAAATAGATTCTTTTTTTCCTCTTTTTTTTGTGTTTTCTACGATTGAGATAATCGAAGTTGTCAAGACTACTTAAAAAGCAAAAACAGATGCTTGTCGTTGCATAGACTTTGGCGTATTTAACCTAGCTTTTATTAAACATTTATATAATTCCGTATGCTTGTGTTTACAAAATAGGATACATTAATTAGCCTCAGCAAAGAAACAAACAACAAAGCGGAAACTCATTAGCATCATATTTTCTCACCTGGTCATTAAATGTGATGAGTTATGCAAATAACCATTTTCTTTTGCGCTTCGTATATTTTTTTCATTCGGTTTTACAGATTCATCGAATGCAGTTAAATCATTCAATGGCGATGCTTGCTCTTCGTCGGATGGCCTTTGTGAGCCACTATTAAATAATTTGTCGAGCGGTAATAAACGATCGCGAGACATTTTATGAGTTTTTTGTGAAAGTTTATCGTCGCTAGGTACACGAGTTCGTTTATACCAAGGGACAGTTAATGAAATAGCACTTAGTTTTCGACGACTATGTGATGCTAATGTTGATTGTGCTATTAGTGTTGGCGATGGTGTTGGCGTTACTACTACTGGCGATGGTGTTGATGTTACTGCTACTAGCGATGTAGTTGGCGTTATTGATTGTTTTTGAGTTGGTTCGGCATTCACATAATAAAGATATTTTGAATTCGTTCTCGGGGACGATGACAACAGAGGCAAATTCGATGAGCCGTCACAAGATGAAGCGGGTCGACTGAAATCGGTATGGTTTTTATCGGCTTTTGTCTCACTTGTTGCAGCCACGGTTAAATGACTCGGAGACGACATATGATGTGAAGAGAATATTTACTGGCCTACGATGGCAAACAGCGATCAAAGTCATTTAACAAAAACATATCAAAACATGCTTGGATAAAAGCACTGGTCTTATTCAATAAATGTCTCTCACTTTCTCTCTTTCTTTCTTTCTATCTAGCTATCTCGCTAGCTAGCTTTCCTTTTCTCTTTCTCGCTGCACAAATCTATCAGCAGTAGCCATACGAAGAAGACCTAACATCAATCGTCTGATAGTGAGAAAAGATGAACATTAATTTACTTCAATAGACTTCTCGTTCTCTATATAAACTGACTGTTTCTTTTCTCATTCTTTTTCTTCTTCGTTCTCTCAATCTTACCGGCTTTCCTCCATATTTTATTTCTATTGCATACTCGGTTGGTCTCTGTAATCTTGATATGCTAGATTATAATCATGGTAATGACGATTTCTGTTTTCTTCCGCTCAGTTGTTCTAAGTTGGCTGGCAAATCTAGCAGATATTTATAAGCGGGTGCTTCTAATTTGAGCACACTGCGTACAATACTTCATGCGAACTTAGACTGGAACTCTATACCGCTAGATCTAACTCTTGGCCGCTGTTTCTTTTTTCTTTCTTTGTTTCTTCTTCACCTTCTGTTTTCTTTTCTTTCTTCTTTGTTTTTGTTTGCTAATATTATTCCCTAATCAAGGCCAATGCACGACGAAATTCGAACTTACTATCTTTTTTTCTATCATCATTTAGAATAGTATGTGTGCTCCTTGTCAAGCTCAGACAATATCTAGTCAACAACAAAAACAATTTATATATATATATATAGAGAGAGAGAGAGAACGACGACACAAACAAGCCTACGCTCTCAAGTTTCGCTAATGGAACTTGAAAAATGACGAATATAACGAAAGAGAGAGAGGGAAATGACTAGCTAATCATATGATTTGACGGGAGCATGTTTTCCAATCGACGGCTGCTTATATATGTAAACTAGACTAATCAGAATGAAAAAGACAAATATTTTTATTCATTCAAACATGAACACAAACATTATATGTGAATCTATTATATTTTGATTAGTATTTTCTTATTTTTATGTCAAAACAAATAATAATCATACTTATTATTATTATGTAAGCTTCTAATATGAATTACTTTCGACAAGAGTCATGTATAGTATTATATATATTTACTGAAACTGAAGAATATCAAATCTTATTTCTATATATATATATATGTTAGCGTCCAATCTCAGATTGGCCTAGGCGAATCTCGAATTCGAGACTGGACGCGTCCAACGTCGGATTGAGCGGAAATTTAACATTAAAACGTGAATTAATCTGTACATCGGTGTAAGACTCGATTTTCTACTTATGGGCTTCGATGAAGTATCATCATATCTGGCAACGTAATCATCAATGAACGAATAAATTAAAGACTTGAGGAGCTATGGACACTTTTCGATCTTGAGGGTGAGGGTGTGAGGGTATTGGTTACCCTGCTCATAATTCATCAATAAGAATTTGAATCCTATACTGATATATAGACTAATTCACGTTTTAATGTTAAATTTTCGCTCAATCCGACATTGGGAACGTCAAATCTCGGATTGGCCTAGGCCAATCTGAGATTGGACGTAATCTCAGTTTGAACGCTAGCATATATATATATTATCATGTCTGCTCTTCCTATTGATAATTCAATTGATAGAGTATCATTGGAAACGAGAATCCAGAAATGATGTTTTCACTTGTAGCAAATAGAAAGGAAAAACAACGAACGAGAATATAAAATGCGCAACTCCTAAATTACGATTCTAATGAAAAGAATAAATCTCTACCTGAAAGTCGGACAACCACTGATCATAATCAAATCAAATTAGCACTTTTGATTAGTCGAGTGTACAAACGCACATTTTTACATTAACATCATTCATTCGAGAAAAAAAAATAGAATCACATGAAATTTCGATTCATATGTATTTATTCGAATATATAATACCTTTGGTAGTGCTCCATTATTGTATATCTTATATATATATATATATATTTATATTCGATCGATTTTTTAATTAAGAATTAATATACGAGCAATAGTATCTAATTCTAGTGTATACCAGGACCCTTGTTGTTAACGATTCGTAGAAGAAATGATAAGTGTACGATTATGCTTTTTTGTCGCTGGCAAATAAACGCAATTAGATCGTTCGAATGTAGGTAATACTGGTATGGTCGAGGCTATTTTTATTTTGTCGTGTGTCTGTTTTGAGTTAATGTTGTTGAGGGAAATGTACTGCTATAAAGAGACAAACCTTTCATTCTAAATAAAGATGATTTGTATACGCATATCGGCTATTTGACGCCAAAAAAATACAGCAAATGAAACAGGCAAATGTCTGTAAAAGACCAATTTCTGTTATATTCTTTTACTTCCTCAATAAGCAATTATCTTAATAATGTCAGACTTCTAATGTTCTGATTTGGGTCGAAAGACACAAAAGCAATTTTGTTTTCATAGTTCTACAGAAGTTCTAGTCAAATCAATGAATTTTAATGATCAAATAGAAGACATAACTATCATCAATCATATCGTAAATATATGTATCGATCTTCATCTATGATTATAATCAAACAACTAGAAAAGAAAACACGACTATTCGCATAATCAATAAGGAAATCCACTCAATCGGACATCGATCAATATGAAACGACGAGCTTGTTACAATATTTACTAAACCAATCAAAAAAGGATTTGCGATCTTATTTCTTGTTTTCGTTGACGTTCATATCTAATATTGATCTCTATATTAACAATAATAATCGATCTCTCTATATACATATTACATACAGGGATATATTTAGAATGATGATTCAATTAATAACTGGAAAATCGCTAAATTCAATATTTTTCTATTTGATTCAGCGAACATACGAGCGATTGTAACAGTCAATGTCTCGTTGTAAATTATGGGTTGCTCTATCAGTGTACTCGGAATTATCGGAGATCAAGCTGACTGGATCACTTGAGATAAGATTAAAAAACAGAACTAGAGAGAATCTGACGCTTTACTGACAATTAAATTTATCAATGAAGCGTTTATTTCAATTCAATTATCATTTTTTTAGATTAGAATTACATACCCATGCTTAAAATCTTGATATGTCAAGTGATAATAAACTATTTTGTAGAGCATTAATCTACAGAAACAAGAGACTTTCCTCTTATCGTAATCTGTTTACATGGGCATGTTAATAGGTTTTGTTGCTGCCAATCATCTTCTGTGTTCCAGAATCCAGTTAGACTAAGAAAATAAACTATAGGATTCAGAGTGTTGTGGGAATGGTTATTTGGGAAATTTAGTTACTTATATAAATAGAAAAATTATCGAAATGATTGTTTCTTTGGGGAAATCATTCACGTCAGACCAAACAAATATATAACGAGGAAATTAGTTCTTAAAAACATTCTTTCATCTATTTCGATAAACAAATCATAGCGATGCAGTTGTATTCTGTTAGGCAAAAGCATTAGTTTTAGTTTTAGTTTCATTATTTTATATGAGAAAGAAAAAGGCTTTATTCCGATGATATTTTTCGTTTCATTTATGAATAATACAGCTGACAAATGGACTTGGAATTAGTGACTTTTTAAAAATCTCCTATGAATGTCAATACTAATTACTTTATTTAGATCGATAAATAAATGCATCTAATTTCCCCTGGAAATATTTGTGTATAATAAGAGAACTAATGTGTATATATATTTTTTAGTGATTCACGTTTTTTTTCTTCTGTTGAATACACACTGTTCTTTTGCTAGTATACAAGTTGACCAAATTGTTTATCAAAATCCAAGGTTATGATGAAATAGTGTATATATTATATCAGCAGCGCTACTCGTTACCACTTGGGAATAATAGCTTCAAAAAAAAACTTATCTTCCTTAGATTTCTTCATTGCATTGTTATGATGAAATATAATGAAGTGGTATTTTTGGAAAAGGGTACATTTACTACAGCTGGACATTTTGCACAAAAATATCGATAATTATGGTTTCGATCTAGGAGTTTTATATAATAATACGAACAAGAAACCGCGTGTTACAACAGAAACGTCCAAACATCGAATACTAATTTATGTATTTTTTGTACTGATAGACGAATCTTATTTTAAACTTTGAGTATAGTCTAAAGATTATGTGTCATTCTACGCCCCCTATTTAAAATGTGGCTTATATTCTATTAAATTTTTTACAATGAAAGTACTTGCTATTTATTTTCTTCTTCTAGTTGATACTTACATATATCAAATCATAACTATACATTTATATTGTGCGGTAGACGACCGGATGCGTACTTATCACTGCAGGGGAAGAAAAAACGTAATAATTACGGGCGTAACTTCTACATTTCATGGATATCTGTTAAAGTCCTAAGGGATTTCGCTATCATTCATGATCTTCTGACTGCACTCCTATATTGAAAAAAAAAATTTTTTTTTAGGCACAGAACACATGTGGAGAAAATTTCTTCTCAAACGAATTTTTAAATTTTCAATCGTAAAAGTTCTGTTTGTTTAATCTTTTTTTTCTTCAAAATTCGTTTTACTTGAACAAACAATAAAATGCAAAACAAATGTGAAATAATGTCTAGCAGTCCAGCACAAAAAACACAGGAGACAACCAATAATAAAGATGTGGTTGGATATAGCCATAGTTCGGTTTCTTCACCATCAAAATTTGAAACTAAACTCATGTCTCCATTTTGTACATCGACTGAAGATGATCCAATAATTTTACTTAACATCGGCGGTGTGAATCTATCAACAAGACAGTCGACATTAACATGCATTCCAAATACAGTTCTTGCTCTAGCTTGTACCGATTCCTGGTCAGAAAAAATGGCGCATGACAATGACGGACGTTTATTTTTTGATCTCGATCCAAATTTATTTCAGTATTTACTTAATCAATTACGTGAATGGTCACCAAAACGTAAAGTGTTCGAATTACCGCGTAATGAATTCGATCGACAAAGATTTTGTTCATTATGTTATCAATTAAATTTTCATCGAGACTTATTTGACGGTATAAATCGACACGAGAAATTTAATAAAACATTTGGACATATTCTACTTGATGAAAAAAGTTCTCTTGCGATACATGCTAGTAGTTATCGGCATGCTGAATGTCGAGGCATGAATGTTTATTCATCGGGTATTAATCGAATAATATTATCATTAAAACATGATTCTATCGAGAAATATAATACATTTATTGGTATTATCTGGTCAACAAGCCCGATGCAAGAAAAATCATTTGAATCATCGACAGCTTATGGTTGGGCAGGAGAAAAACAAGTATTTTTAAAAGGCCTACCATCATGTGTCGAAGGCTATGGTGGCTATGATTCGGATATGTGTACAAACGATACAATTGAATTAACACTTAATTGTCAATTAGGTTTTATTTCGATGTTTAATTATCGAACTAAAAAGATTTATCAAATAATAATTGATACTCGTGAAGGTTGTCCATTCCCTTGGCAGTTGCATATTAATTTATTTGCACCTGGTGATTGCGTGAAAATAATTAATCCGACATAGAATATAGAACTTCTTTATTCTTCAGAAACATTTTTTATATATTAATAATTAACATTATGAATAATTGATGATCTCTGCTCGAATATATATATTTTTGTTTTTGTTGTTGTTTTGCTTAATCCCAATTGAGTAGATTTTATTGTGAAGTCGAAGACAAATTACATATTAGAATAAGTTCGTAGTACATGACAACAATGATTCATCGAGAACGATTTTCGAAATGAATAAAGAAAGCAAATTTTTAACTAAATCTATCATCGTTAAACTATTTTTAATATAGGTCACGACTTATTAATTAACATTTACTATCATTTGGGAATGTTTCAAATTTTTAATTAATTCAAACATAGATATTTTTAGAAATACAGAATCAAATAAATATTCTAGGTCATTTTAATTCTTCATACAGTATTCTGAAAATATCTATTGAATAAATTATCATAGAAATTTTTATAGGAAACGCTTCACGTCAAGTTTGACTGTAGACAAATAATTTCTGCAATTTATGTTGTCTAAACTGATTGGCGGAAGAAGGGGACTACCCCAATAGTTTAATGGGGGAGAAAACGTTGGGTGGCTTGCACTGCGTGACATAGATGTAATAATCAAATAAGACGTGCTTAAATTGGATATATTTAATTGTAGGAATGCATGACAATCAAGTAGAAAAGTCACAAAAAGAATACTAACCAAGTTTGTTTTCTTATTCCTATCATTCATTAGAAGGTCAGAAAGAGTAATTATCTCATTTTACCATCAACTAGCAATCAAAGTAGATCAATATCTTATAACCAATTATAGAAAATTACTTTTCATCCGATATCATTTACAACACTAGTTGGAAAATGAAAGTTTTTAGTCTAAAGCTGATTTGATAGGACGAAATTGAGAGGACATCTTTGAAAAAAATTAAAATGTACTCGGAAGCTTATAGATTTTTAGAAAATAGGTGTGATGTAGAAAAATTAATTAAGATTTAGTGAACTTCTCAATTCATAAGACGAATAAGTTAATACACCAATCAAAAAAGCCCTAAAGCGGCTCAGTAGAATCATGGACGTATCTCGATGAATACATTTTCGAATAAAACAAAATCAGATTTTTCTCTTTTCAAAAAAAATAAATCTACTTTCATCATTTAACTTAGAAATAAAAAATGTCATCGGTTTACATGAGAAAACAATTTAGCGAGTATAATTTCAACAGCAAACAATGAGAAAAAGGTGCAACCATGTTTTGATAAAATAAAACGTACCCAGGTCGAGCTTTACTGGAGTCCGTATATGGATAAATACGGCCCGTATACGGTCGTTTACGACCGTGCTTATTCGACTTGGGTATTATACCCTATGTATTGAAACTAGGTAACGTCATTATAAATTTGAATCATTAAAAAAAAAAGACTGCTAAGAGAAACGAAAATGAACTACATGGTAATGGATTTGAATTATGCTGCAAGATTTATAGTAACTATAAACTTCAATATCATAATAATGGAATGATAAGAAATGTTCGTGTCTTTTTGCATCTTTATGAAAAATTCATGCGTTGCTGACATCGTTGTATGTGAATTAAAAAAGATTTCTTTATTTATGTTTCTTTTTTAATATTAACTAGTCTTCGACAGTGATAGCTTCGTCTCTAAGCTGAATTGTTTCAGCAACAGTTTCTGTAATTTGTCGAGTAAAGCGTCTTTTTTTTCGGTAGTTTCTAACTAATAGCATTAATGCGTTGGTCGTGTAATGCTTTTTTTGCACTAAGAAGAATCTCGTTTAGTTTCAATGAAAACATCAAAGGAGAATCTTTTTCTCGAAGACTAATAAGTGTTGTATATTTGTCTAACTAACACAGACAGTAATGCATTCTTTTATAGCTCTGAGCAAAAATCTTCTTCATTTATCTAATCGATTGAGTGCTGATGATCTCCAAATCTCTTTTTTTAACACAATATAAGACAGCGTAGGCGTTCATTGATGCTTTTCTAAACTAAATTTCCTATTCTAAACCTTAGCTCTGTGTAACTGAAAAGTTTTGTCACTTCGTTGATTATAGACGATTAAGACCTCTACTCTTTCTCAAAGCACACTTGTTTTTTCATTAAAAATATAAAAATGATTCAAGGCATTCGACGAAAATAATTTTTATTTTCATCTTAAATTGATAGATAATATCATTCTTCATATTATGATAATAATCTCTCCCGGGTCGTTCATTCCTACAATCGGATCTGAAAACGGGTTGCATCGGATTTTAGATGAAAACCGACAAGAATCAACAGATCCCGTCGGATTCTGGGCTTCGAACCGAGATTCGAATGCGTAGGATCGGGATCCGATACTATCCGATCGTATCCTACTCTGGGATCTGATGCGCCAAAAAAACCTGCTATACCCATGTAAAAACATTTATGCGAAAAATCAACATACTCTTGATTACAATCGATTCACACCACAAATAATTGATGAAAATCGAGCAATTATGATTTTTTCTTCATTTTATGATCATTTTGTTTTGATTACATGAAAATAACGAAAATACAACAATGATGAAAAGTGAACGATTTGTAAAAAATTTCAACAAAGATGCAAGAACAATAATGTTATATATATGCTTTTAGTCTAAAAAGAGTTATGAGAAATATCTCTATGACTACAAAAGACTATTCAAATTTATAGATGTGAACAAAATAGATTGACTTTTTCATTTTTAACAATGCTATAGAAGAACTGAAGAGTTCACAATAATCTAAAGTGTTTCACAAACAAGTTGCAATTTCTACATTGACTTGCCGCTCATTTCCAGTTATTCTGTATAATAAAAAAAATATGACTAAACAAGAGAACACCAATTTGATTCTATCAACTGAAAGCAGGATATATAAATTTCTTTTTATGGCATAGTTTTGTCCTATTTTATCATGTATATAGTGAATCATCCAGGATACGAAGTGTTTAACCGCATTTAACAAAAGTTATCTTAAGTTTTTCGGTTGATGGTAACTGCGTATCTGAATTTCATCACATAAGTTGTGTCTTTTCATGACTCACCATTCATCAGTGTTGTGCTACTCTTTTTCATGCTAAGATAATTATTTCCTTGCTTACTTATATTACTTTTCATTATCAATAACTCATAAACTCCTTTGTTATCATTCTAGAAATAAGGAAGATAACGATTGCCAGTCGAGACACATACACACATCTAGTTGAGCTCCTAGTTTCAGCTAGATATACATTCAAAACAAACAGAGCTGATGTCGAGAGTATATTGGCGCATTGAAAATGTACTGTTCGGTTCAATTACGTTCTGATTAACTTTAATATTCACACAATTAACCATCCACAACACATAACCATACAGGCATAGGAACAGTCTTACACACGCACTCATAGTGACAATCATACTCACATAGCCGCATACCATATTCATATCCTGAAATATTTATTCTCTTCAGAGTAAAATCATGTCATACTCTTCAATAGAGCCCGTCGGGTAAGACCCGGACCCGGTCAGGTCCTGGTAGGGTTCGGGTTCAAAAATTTAATTTTAATCGGGTCCGGGTCTAAAGCAATTTTTGATGCACATGTTGTTCGTGTTCAATAGAGTATGTTGCTTTGGTCTGAGATACAGACAGATATGGACAACTCCAGAGTTAAATACCCTAGCAACAAAGTACGTAACGTACAACTCCGTAGCAACCGTCGGAGTTAGGGGTTGTCGAAATATCACTTTTCCATATACAGCTCTAAAACTCCATTTTTTTCTCGGATCTCTTATTTAACTCCGGCGGAGTTGACCGAAAAAAGCCGGAGTTGCCCATTCCTGGATACAGATAAGATCGGGTCCGGGTAGAGTTCAAGTCCAAAAATTTTCTTTTTAACGGGTCCGGGTCCGGTTCCGAAATTTTTCTTATAGATCGAGTACCGGGTCACGAAAAGTTCAACAAAGCGGGTTCGGCTCCGGGTCCAAAAATGTTGAACCCGACGGGCTCTACTCTTCGGACACATATCCAGCCTGTAATTGGAATTTATGTGACTTTTCTATCAAATTAATTGTGATCGACTTCATATTTGGCCTTTTTTCTACATTAGAGAACGTGAATGCCATGTTCAATTGTGAGGTTCTCTTTTGAGGATGTCTGTAATTAATCTTTATTTTATTTTTACGCTCAATTAATGATGGGTCTTCTTTAGATTAATCGATTTCATGTCGAGAACTCACGTAAATAAGTAGTTTACCTTGTTTAAGTTTATGTATAATCAATGATTTTTAATAAGATCAATTGATGAAATCAGTTGATTGAAGGAAAAAGTAGATTCATATAAATAACGATAACAGTAATGAAAAAAAAATACATTTCACGGACAAATATAAGGATATATCCTTATATATTTGAGCGAGAAAACTAAACAACTCAATAACGAAAAAGCATAGCTAAGCCGAAAAGATCACATGATCTCAATCATGAGAAGTATTATATTATCTCCATATCAAATAGAAAAGAAGTAAAGAAAACGTATTTGAATGATATGGATAAGTTAGCGTCATGAAGTGACATCTAGTGACGCTAACATCAATGGTCTCTTCTTTTCAAGAGGATGTATTATTAAAACTTCGTTTTCACCAGGCCGATCTATATTATTTCATTAAGTCTTCTTAATCATGCAATTTTCTTGCTTTTCGTTTTTTCAATGCAATTGTGCACTTTCTCCTATTAAATGAATATACCTGCGGACTGCTATAACAGTCAACATCTTCTCTATTTGATCATCTTATTCAGGCCTGCTATTGAACAAAGGTTTCATTGACTTCACAGTCACTGTTTTGAATTTTTCTGATCAATTACGTAGCAAGCGTTTATCACTGGAATACTTAATTCTTCATTGTCTTTTCTGTATATATATTTATATACGTACATGTATAATATCAATACGATAATGAAAATAACAATAATGATAAGTACATATTTAAAAAAAAAAAATCGGTAGTAATCCTATGGTTATACATTGTGGAATCTATATGAGATAGTAGTCAAGTTTAAGAATTAGTATTTGAAAAATACTTACTATATCGATCTCGCAAATAACAACTTATAGCTAGCATAGATAGATGTATCTCATCTATGATATATTGTATGACTGAATGATCTGCTTTCGACTGTTCAAAAACACAATTAGTTATTAATGTTATCAACATACTCGAAGTGGTCGCTATCATGACGTTGAAGCGTGCTTCCATTGTTCAATGTGGTTGCAATGGCCGAAAGTCAGTTATATTATCGAATATGATAGACGTAAATTATGATAATACTTTTATGAAAACTAATTATTAAATGAAAGCAATATGCTATGGTAAACAAGTGTTGAATTATGTTCGTATGATGATTTATACGATCTTGATTGTCTGGCTTTTGGTTCGTTTCTGTGATAGTCAAAATTGCTGTTTTCGATTAGATATACTCACAATCTATCTTATTGTTTGGCAATTTATGTATCTTATGTGTAAATAGGAATTTCGTCAACTTTCACGGTTTCTTTTAATTCTTCAACAAACAGAATGTTGTGTATCCACTTCTATTGCAGCAATTTTCAGTTATAACATTTTCTCTCGTTATATGCCATTGCAATTCAAAATTGGGTATCTCTGGCTATTGTCATTATATGAGGTGTAAGTGAAATAAAAAGCAACTTTGTAATATAGTTATTAGAAATTAGATGAGATAAAAAAATGAATTTTATAGTCATTTGTTTTTGACACAATGCTTATCTTATTTTTTAGTTTTACATGTTTTCACATAAATGGACAATTCCGAAAGGCGTCGAAGCGCTATTGGTCGAAAGTAGTGCTACCAACTGACTCTTACTTCACGTATGACGTTGAAGACAACGACGAGGGAAATCATAGTAATTCTAAAGGATGTCTCGGTCTTGGTGATTTCACTTTCTACGACCTCCTTATTTTACCCATCATGCATCCAGGTTGATCAATAGTAACAAAAACATTCGTAGGTGTCGGATTCATCCTCGATGTACAAGTTTCTCTTTGTACTACGCATCTCATTGCAATAATGTTGTGTGGAATTACTGCTCCTGGTTTACCATTACCTGTGATTGTTTGGTCCATGTACATTACAATTGTTGATTTTGTCATGAATTATACAACTGTGACTTCTACCAATGAATGACTTTATACTGAAATACTTGCTTCACAACAGATATCAATGTTATTCATTCACTTTGCGAACATATCGATAAAATTATTTCTGCATTGTTGTCATACTAATTCATAAGTAGTTTTTTTGTTCAATCGTCATTTTGCATAGATTAAAATTGAAAATTTATTTTATATATGATGTTTTCTTTTGTTTAATCGTAGTCAAAATATTTTCTCTCGATCGTTATACTATCAGAAAAATTACTTTCAAGGCTGTTCCGAAAATTTTCCAAGGAGGACACATCGTACTTTTCTACTTTGAAGTATTTCAAAGTATATAGAAGTACTTCAAAGTACATCAAAGCACATCAAAGTAGCTAAAATACAAAAGTACGATGTTTCTCCCTCGAATTTTTCTTAATTATTAGAATGGATTACATTCTTTTTTCTTCAACATTGAGGGACAAAATAATGTTTTTTTTAGATTGTAAAACAAAGAGAAGTTTACCTATTGTAAGTTTCATCAAAGCGTTAGATGAGGCAAAAGGTGTAAATTGATAAACACTTGAAAATTCATATTAATCTTCTACTTTCGTTTAGCTACAAAAGTTGAACTAATCATTAAGCTCTACGAGTTTGTTTAGGAGAGAGGCAATATTTTCAAACTATGAATTCGTTTGCAGCTAAGTTTGCATTATTGCAATACCTATGCATGCTCTTGTATGCCACAAACAATCGTGGAATCTCTAGAAACAGTCTACAAAGGAAGTCAGATTTGGTGGCCGACATGGGGTTGCTAGTATGATATAGAGCTTCTGACAGTTAGTGGCGAATCGACAAATTTCCGAAGGTGGCGGTGGATGAAACAAAAATGTAAAATATCCAAAGAAAATCGCTGGAGAACAGCGTCAAGTCAAGCTCGAACGGGAACACGGTCACGGTCCCTGTCCTTTAGGGGCGTTATCAGAAAAAAGTTGTAGGGGTGGGGGGAGACTAAAACTTTTTTTCACAGGATTAATTTTTTCTAGGGGGCTATGACCTCTGTAGGGGGAGACTGAGCCCCCTCCCCCTGGTTACGCCCTTACTGCCTTTCCCCAAATATGTCACTGTCGGCAGACCATTCTTTTTCCGGCTTGAAGACCGATTGATGTTTATGATTTTGTTTGTGTGCTTAATTTTACAACTCTGCGTTAATGCATTATTCGATCGTCAGTTGTTTACGGAATTTAGTTTCGTTAAGACGAAATAATGAAGTTCTTGATAGAAATAGGAAATTAAAACAGAACGAGTAGTCCTAAAAAGTTTTCATTAAAGAACGATTTTAATTAGCGCTATGCCTAAAATCATATTAGTCGACTCTGTGTCATATCATTGGAATAAAACTGTAATCATGATAACTAAAACATTTACGATCGCTACGGATGTTAATTTGTCTTTATTAAACTTTATTTTAATGAATAAATATAAATATAACCTTCATATTTATAAAATAAAGATAAATGTTAGATTTTTTCCGTTAGCAAAACAACAAATAAATCGGTGATATACACTTTTTCGTGGAGAATATTCATCGAAATTGGTTAGTAATGTAAGCATGGCATTATTGGCGCGCTGGTGAAAATAAAAATTGATTTCAAACTTCACGTTATTGAAGGTAAATATTCTACTTATGATCCTATCAAGAAGCAATAGACAGCATTCCCATGCAAAAGTCACAAAGTTTTTATTACGACGAACGAAAATAATCTAAAACACAAGTCTTACGAAAAGGCATTCAACATAGACTTATAAATAATAAACATAATATGTGAAATAAGTGTTATTCTTTTTCCTTAATTCATATGTAGTCTATCATGAAGTGTTTTGATTTGAAATATATTGAAACTATGCCTGATGTCAACAGTCTTCATTCATTGAAAAATTTTGAAAGAATTTATCAAGTTTTCTTTAGTATCCTATTTCGAAATTTCATTATGATTGCACAGATCTTTTCAAGTTTCTATTCGGAGATATCTTTTCTAAAAACAAACAATTCAGCGTGTAACCAGTATTCATTCTAGGTTTAACCCAACATTTTCAAATTAATAGTAGAGAGAATACTAATGAGGTCTGCTCGAAATTCTTATATAGGAATCTGCATCTTTGCTTCATTTAGATTAACACTCCCCCTTATCAGAGTTTGACATATGATCATACTAGTGCTTCTAATCAGAAAAATAAACAAATATATATATGTATATATCTTCTAACTTAGATATGCATAACTAGTTAACTTATTTTATTTGTCTCCAAATGATATACAGAAAAAGAAAACTTTTTTAAAGCTTGTAACAGAGACGAAATTTTTTTATAATCTTCAATGAACATCTGCAATCAAATGACTCTGTTAGCTTAAGCGTACTATTTTTCTCCTACTAACAAAAAAAATTCAAACTTTTTCCAAACACAATTGTGATTAAATCATATCGATTCAATTTTTTTTGTCATATATCCATTTCTTCGATCTATTGATATACATATAAATGCCCACTTTCGGTCGTACACACACATACAAAAAAAAAGAAAAGCAAAAAATGAAACGCGCAAGCACATCTTGTTTCATATAATGAAATAATTTGTTTTAGTGTTATATACTTTCAGATCAATCATTGGACAACAAATGTAGTATAAAAAGAAGCAAGACTAGGCGAAAGATGAACAAACAGAATTGGTCTATTTATTAGCATAGTAACGTCGAAGTGTTGATACTGTTGGAGTTATATTATCAGAAACGCTTCCTTGGAATGAAGAAGACATCGTCTCTGCTATCGTTGTTCGATTGGGACTTGTCGCTGTAGATCTAAAGAGAAAAAAAAATTATTTTACCTTTTTAGTTAAAATAAAAATATTTAGTATAGAAAACAAAATTCATGCGAAAATTAATATCTAAATCAACTTCAAGCAAAAAGAAAATCTATGTATAAAAGGGGGAAAAGGCCAACCTTCTTCTAATTAATTAAACAAAAATAAAAAATAAGCAGAAGTGCTTATGAATACAATAAACACAATAAATTTAATCGACGATTGAAATTCATTGTTTAATTTCTTCACATCTTCAAATGAACTAATGTTAATAAAACTCTTTGGTTAATCATTTTATGTTAGAAAATTCATTTTTGTTTTTTAAATAGAACTATGTTAATGTTGTTTTATTAACTATATTAACTAGTACAATATCTATCGACTAATTTTATGTTACCTTTCACTTGTTGATAATCTATTTGCAACACAAAACTGATTGCTAAATGCCTATAAATTTGCGACACATAAATATAGAATAAAGATAAATACAGTAGAGAGAAAACTTATGTCAATAATTTAGATATTTTTATTTGATATTTGTTGACTTAGAAAACTGAAAACATTTTCAGTAATTGCATTTTGCTCATCCGTACAGATGTAAGAATTTCACAGTTATTTAAGCAATAAACTAATAGTTATTTGTTTTCGGCAGCAAAATATTAATCTTAAATTATCCAATGCTAGAAAGTTTACTGCTTATCAGTGGTCGCCTATGACGCACAACAAACTCAAGCAATTAATTTTTTTGTAAGAAAAATATCGAACTATTTATAGAATAATAAAACACTTACCGAATAAGGTCTTTTTAGTTCGTTAATTTTTGCATAAAGTTCAACAAGTATATTTTTTCGGTTTTTATTCGTAGCAATACTAATGGCCGTTTGTCCATTCTAAAACAGAAGATTTTTAATAGATTCAAAGTTGAAAAACTAATTTGTCTATTACATTATCAACAATATCAACATCACATTCTGGTCTTGCCAAAAGTAATTTAACAATATTCAATGATCCATGCTCAACAGCATATATTAATGCTGTTGATCCTTCAGAATCTTGCAAATTAACTGCTGCACCATTATTCAATAATAACTCAACTAAATCAGCTTTTCCATGTTTAACAGCAAGCATCAAAGCTGTTTGATTACTCTAAATAAAAAGAAATTGTTGTTGTTGTTTTTTCTCGAATCAATAAACACGAATGTATACATCGGTTGTTTTAACATTCACATTTCCAGATTCATGAAATAAACGACGAACGACTTGTCTTTGATCATCATTAGTAATATCAATCACGGCAGCCATCATTACAGCTTTATTTAGATGCATACAATCATTCGTTATGAAAATAAACAAAAATATTTACCTGTATATTCAGCTTTATTTTGCAAACAAACGTCACAAACTTTCGTATCTAATAACATTTTAATGACATGCCAATGACCGTTCGTAACACAATAATGAAGAGCTGTATTTCCCTAAATATAAATTTCGTTTTTTTTTGTCTGTATTTTTTAATTTATTCTTACTTTTGCATCTTGTAAATTAATAATACGTTCGAATAAGAAGGTTGAAAAATTTTCTTTGATACTGTTCAAAAAATTTTCAATTAAACGAAAATTAACTTCTTTTTTACTCGATATACGAAACCATTCTTGTTGAATTAATTGAAGACAATTATTCTATGAAATAAAATTCAAATTCAAACATCTAAATTCCTGTGAAATAACTGTACCATTTTCTTCTTATCAGCATTAGTATCATATAAAGATTCATTAACAATTGCACAAGCAATATAAAGTTCATCATCAATTTGAAATCTATTAATATATATATATATATATATATGTAAATAAATCTATTTTTATATAGATTAATAAATCTGTTTATCATACTCTTCGTCTGTTTCCGATGATATTGCTAATGGTTTCGATGAAAAAACTCTTAAACCCGATTCATCATAGGTAGACGATAGTGCAACTTCATAGTTTTGTTCAATAC
The DNA here is from genome assembly GCA_900239745.1 of Rotaria magnacalcarata. Lineage (NCBI taxonomy): Eukaryota > Metazoa > Rotifera > Eurotatoria > Philodinida > Philodinidae > Rotaria > Rotaria magnacalcarata. Next base: position 114,397 of record OENM01000028.1, read on the forward strand.
TCGGTTCACTATTTGTCATATCTCGACTTGAACATGGACTAACAGCTGATATAAATGTACGTAAACCAATGGGTGGGGCACCGGAACCCAGTATACGTCGAGATTCATATGTTGTCGTTTTATGTATAGTCGATGGGGATAATCGAGTTGTTTCTTCATGTTGATGAATTTGTGTTCCAACACTGAGATTTATAATACTATTATAAGCATATGCCTAAATTAAAGTCTCAAGCCTACCCGAAGTGATGTTGTTGCTTATTTAATGAAGCAGAGGAGGCACTATCAGCATCAATGCTGTACCGATGATGACCACCTCTAGATAAACAAGCAATATGAAGCTATCTATTCATAAAAGCTCAAGCAATTGCCTATGGAAACTAATTTTAAAATAAAGCTTATAAACGAATCTCATGAATAGATTTTTTTAGAAAACTTTATTGAACGGAAAATCAATGATTCTCTTCTTTTTACATAATTTTAGTTCTTATCTAAATTCTACACGATGAAATATCAAATTGGAAGTAATTAATCGAAAAATAAGTATTTAAACAGAAAAATTTTCTTTTTTCGTTGGTCCTATTGTTAATAAAATTTTACCTGTCGATTATAGTTTTTACTGTTTGTCCATCTTGTTTACGTTTCGCTTCTGTTACTGTCCATTCTTCACAATAAGAACTATCATCTTCACTTGATTGCAATTTTGATGATGGTGATACATCCGTATATGTTTGTACTATTGTCGATCGTGGACTAGTTGCTGTAATTAAAAACGAGCCATCTCGTGGTTTTTTAACTGTAGATATAACTTCATAGGATTCTTCAACAAGTTCTTCTGGTGATTTTGATCGTCGTCTTTGATCTTGTTGTTTAGTTTCATTATTAGCCGATGTTCTCATCCATTCTGTTGTTTCACTTTTAACTATTTTTTTATCGAAATTATCAAGTTTATTCGTACGACTGATTTCTTCGATTTCATTATTTTGTTTCGTTTCTGTTACAATAGCTGTTTTATAGATTTCTTCTGTTGTTCGTTGTTCTAATGGTAAACGAAATGTAATTATTTCTTGACGTTGTTCTTCAATAATATCTTCGTCATCCAATTTTAATTCCCGATCAAGGTAACCAACGCAACGTTTTGTATCAAATAGATCTGTTTGTAATCCACATTCGAATGTTCGCTGTCTGCCATATGAAGAATAACATGTTACTCCTTCATCTGTACGTACATCATAATCGCCTGTTTCTTTTGAATACATAATTTTTGGTTCAGTATTCACCGCTAAATCATTTAATTGCTGACGTTCGGTTCCTGTCGCACGATCTGTTGATCGTTTAAAATCTGTATTCGATACAGTATGACGTAAATGACCAAGTTGATGAAAAATATCGAGTTCGATTGATGTTGTCTGATTTTTAATTGTTGGCTGTTCTTGTACAGCCTAAGAAAAACAACGAAAAATCATTATCTCGCTTTTTAAATCAAGATTATTCCTTACTTGTACACTTGTATGTCGTTGTTCTGGTTGTGCTAAAGTGTTTGACGATGCATCATGTTGTACGGCAGGAATTGATTGTGTTTGGGCATCGATATGTAGAATTTGTGTTAATGGCGTCGTCATAGAAAAGTTATCTCGAATAGAGATTAATGTACGAGTATCGGTTGATACATGGCGTGAAAGTAATTCAGGAGGTATATCGTTTCCACTTGCACGATCGTTCAATGACAAAAGAGATATTGTATCCGTTGATATATCTCGATTGTATGTTGCTTCATTTGATCCACATGCTGTATCTTTGTATGTTATAAAACTATGCGTATCAGTAGCGACTTGTCGTGTTGATGGTTTCGGTGGAGGTTTTGGTGGTTCACTAAATAAAAGATTTTTTTACAATTTTAGAAATTTTTATGGATGATTTTAGAAAAAGATTTTTCATTGTTATTTTACTAATATTGATCTAATGGCTATCAGTGGATTGCATCTGTCGTTCCTATCTACATAATGATCAATTAAAGTTCTGATGGCAATCAATAAAACATTCCGATGGAATAGTTATCTTTAAATAGATCAAAATCGTTTCTTTGTGTCTGGAACAAAAATGTCTGTGGCTCTATAACCTACATAGTATTCGCAAAGGCACCAAAATCTCTTGTTTGTATAAGTTGTGTATTCGAAGCACAATCAGTTTTTTCGATTGGCTCAGGTGTAAACATAGTCGCTACATCACGTTGACATATTTCTGGTTTGTAATCAAAATTAACATGAGTACCAACATCACGAAAATGTTTATCGGGTGTAATATTAATTGATACACCAATTGAAACATCCCGTTTCATAGGCACATCAGGTAATGTTTCTATCCATACGTCACGTTTCTGAATGATATCATCTGTATCGCATTGAAGATTAACATCACGATGTGCAACAGGATCCGGTAGTGTTGGTTGAAGATGACATGTCAATGCAACATCTCGAACTAGAGATAAAGAAAATAGATTTTTTTTTAAATATATGTTTATAAAAAATTTACCTGATCGAAATGTATCAGTCACAAGTGCTCGATCTTGCATTATTGGTTGACATTGTGTATTAACATGTCGTTGAGATTTTGGTTCAGTTAAACGTTCGATATTTTTTTCTTGTTCGAGTATTTTATCTTCAAGAAAATGTATACGTTCATTATAAAAGGTTTGTATGTCTTCTAATTTTCGTCGAACAATTTCAACTTGTTTTTCTTCATCGTCATCATATTCAGTTCGATGATTGATAGCCACATCGCGTTGTTGTCGTTGTTTCGGTGGTAATGGTGGTGGCTGATCTTCTTCAACCATGTGTTGCATAGAGACTTCACGTGTCGAAGGTTTTTGTTGCATATGAACTTGTGATTGATTTGTTTGAATTGTGATTGATGTTATCTTTCGTTCAGGAATTTTAGGAACTAGAAAAAATTTCATTTTTCAACAAAAAAAAGTTTGAAAAAATCATTTCCTTACTCGTCTGATTTTTATATCGGTCGATTTCATTTAATAGAAGTTCTTTTTCATTTAATAAAGTGCGACGTTCTAAGTCAAGTCGTTCGATTTCACGATTACGACGTTCGATTTCTCCTTTATCTGTAATCGTTATGACCGTTGTTTTTATCGGTTCTGGCACACGTACGACTGTTTTTGCTGGTACGATTACTTCAGTTATATACAATGGTTTCAGTGATTCGCTTGGACGATCATCTGGTTCTGGACTTGAAACACGAAGCGTTGTTTCTGTTGACAAGGAACTTGAACTACTCGATGTTGAAAATGGTGGTGGTGGAATTTTATAAAGCATTGCTATTGGACCATTATTAGTCATATCTAATCGTCGTATTGAACTAATCGGTTCACTTTGTAGTTGACTTACACGTGGTACTGAATGTGTTCTTGTTGTTATTGTCTTTTCCGTTTGCATTCGATGTTCATAAAGACGACGTTCTTCGGCTGTACGCGATGATGATGATATCGATGATGATGATGTTGGTGGTCGTGGTGGTGGACGAGCATGACGACGAGAATCAACAGAACGCGATCTTTGCTGATGAACATGTCCAGAATTGATCGTTCTTGGTTGACTACCAGAATGACGATGACATTCAGTTTCAAGATCTTTAATATCTTTTTCAACGATACGATCGAGTTCAAGAATTGTTTCACGAATAATATCACTATCATACGATGATGAATTTCTTGCTGATGATGAAACAGGTCTTGATTGAATTGGCTAAAATTACAAGAATAGAGATTTCAATAATAGAAATATTTCTTCACTCACAAGACTATGATCGGGTAGAGTAACATTGGATCGATATTTATGTGGAAAACGTATACTAGTATCATTCGAAAATGGACTACTATGGGATGATAGAGATGACGGAGAAGTAGTACAATAACTCGTATAAGAATCACTATAGAGTAACATCTTCTCTAATAGTAGATTTTCTTCTTGTGTGTAATAAATAGTAACTCAAGAAGAAATGACTGGTAGATACATCTGCATAGACTTTCTTTGTTAAAGAAAAAGAAGAAGAAGAAGAAGAAGAAGAAGAAAACCTAAGGGTCACAGATGGACACAAGGTAAAGACAAGAAATGTGCTTATTTTACCATAAATTATTCTATCTGTATCGAACTTATATTACAAGGACAAGGATAATAAAAACAAAAAACAAATCCCTATTCACTTTTGTTTTCCTACGAGTTTTTTTTCCTTTTTTTTTAATTAACTATTAATCTTGTAGAAGTTTTAGTACCTGTTGCTCATTGATAAGACGACTTCGTACATCATGTCGTTTGCGTTCAATTTTTTTCAATGTTCGTAATACATCAGATCCGTACATATCGTCGAGAAATTTAACAAAATCAGTGTCGAGATGATAGCCATATGGACAACATGTACAGCGAATATCAGTCATACTTGTTTCGAGATCACTAACACCTGACTCCGATGTCGTCTCTAAACATAAATAAAGAAAATCATGTGTTAACCACAGTCACCTTACAATTTCTTTCTCTTATTTTTCATTAATAAAAAAAAATTGTACATCGATAGAAAAGAGTAAACAGAACGATCATCAAACATATGATTGACAGGTGAAAACACCATGTGACGATATATTATTTAGCAATAGTGACACAATTTATTTTATTTATTATATAGTTTTTGTTTTCTCTCAAAAACCACATAGGTAGAACGCAGAAAGATAAAGCACAAATATTATGGATGAAACTCACTTCAGTTTGTTTTTCAGTATTTGATCTTTCTTCTTTCTTTTTTTTGGTTATGCTTTGTTCATATGAATGAGTCAGATTCACCTTAGCTGTTTTATATAATGATACAATTATATACATAACATGCTCATTAATGAGCACAAAATTAGTCTCGAGAAATGCTTATGTATCTATCGATTTTTGCAATTGCTCAATTAGCTTTTTGAAACTTACTTCTTGTTCGATGGGATTGTCGATGTATTCGTCGTTTAACAAGTTCCATGTTATTATGCAAAAAGAAATTTCCCTTGTCTAACAACTACGATATACAGACTAATGGACAATTTGGTTGTTATTCTTTCTTGCTTGTTTCTCTAACTTGATCTCTCTTTCTTTCTGACTAAACAGATGAGAATCTGACAACGCGCGACAAACAGTAATAATAACAGCATAGAAATTCCAGTCGAATACGAGTAACAACCATTATAGTCAATGGATATTAACGATATCCATCATCATCCTCATCATCTTGTATTTATCAAGGACAGTTAGAGCAGACAGTTGGCACATTTATGTAGGTGTTTTATTTTTTGTGCATAGAGAAAAAATGTAACAGTCGGTATAAATAGTAAGTAAAGACAAGATGACTTGCTAATGAGATAATATCTAGCTTTAGTAATAGTATTTACTAGTAAACGAAGAAGACACGACTGGTCGACTCATTGATGATAGCAAGTGTGTAGATTATATGTAAGCGTGCCGTTCAATGCATCGATAAAAATCAATCGTGTATGTTTACCGGACAGAATCAAAGGCAAAAGGATATGCCGCCGCATGTAGCGGTCATGTAGTTGAGAAAATCAGCATGGAAGTTTGCTCTTTTGAAGCAGATGTATGATGTTATCTCACCAAATGTCGATTATGCATGTCCAAGATGAGACGAAGAAGAAGAAAAAAATCATTATCATTCTTACGAATTATTTCTCAACAGGATCTTTTTTGTTTTTAATCAATAAAATAAATAAAAACAAGCAAATCTATATTTTTGTCATTAACATTTACTAATAGATTTTTGTTTAAAAATAAGATTGAAACTGAGATACTTAATCCAATAATCTACTCGAAGGAGACGAAAAAAAAAATAACTCATTCTTATTTCTGTTTTAATTACCTGAACAGTATTTCACGACATAAAAATTAATCTCAATTGATTGCATTAATGTTTCAAATCGAACATCAGTAACATTAATTCGAAGAAATATTCAACACATCGTCTAACACATTTTCATTCTTGTGCGCTATTGGTTCAATTTAATTTAAGTGTCCTTTACTTATTATTTTCTTAGTCCTTTTTTGACTACTCAAGTTTTTCAATCATCATGTTGAGTAGTAGTAGTCATATTATGCTATTCTTCTTTTTTCTCTCCCTGCATCGAATGGATTTCATTTTTTCTTCTTCGTCTACTGTAAATACAACATGAGCCTGGAGAAAAAAGAGCATGCAAATGAAATGAAAACGAAACCGAATGCAAGAGCATAAGTGACACTTATTGATCGTATTTACGTTGTCTCAATTCAAGTTTTACTTTAGTCCATCTATTTCAAAGGGCAACGAAAATAAAAAAAAATAATAATTCACAAGGATTAACAAATCGTTACCTATCTTTTGATAATCAATCAAATAAGAAATTCTCGTCCATACTGGCTGCATATGTATCCATCGGAATAGTTGTTCATCGGTAAGTCAAACTCAAGCATAATAAGATGTATCTTACGCATCGTAATCTACACATACTTGATGCATAATTATGTGTTTTACGACACATATACAAGTGATTATCACTCTGTCACGAAAGATGTTCATTATGAGCTTTCTTCTCTCTAAGTAAGACCACCTGCTTTCATCACTAGAAAGGAATGCACTACTACCGGACTTTCATCTTTACTAATAATTAGATCACTAGTTCAAAGATACACACACATCGACGTAATGAGCAGTGGCACATGTTCTTATGATTATTTTCTTCTTCTTCTCTCAGCACTGTTCATTGACCAACATACGATATACAAGTGAGAAAACTTGAAAATCAATGAGCGAATCAAGCGAATAATTTTATTTGCTTTTGCTAAACCTTATACTCTATGAGATGCATTTTTGACCTTCAATGATTGTTTATAAGCTTGTTAAATATTCCATTAATGACATATGTTCCTGATATGACCAAGACAATTGTCTTTACTCATTCATTCTGTCATGGCCCTTACATAGTACATTAAAGTCTAATTCTAATATCAACGGTAACATTCGTATACTAGTGTATTAATTCGACATTTTTCTAAGATTTCAATATTTGTACAACAATAATGAGACTGTATACAAGCCCTTGTACTTACCACTCATACTACTAGCATCAGCATCCATGGCGGCATCTTCTTTGCCGAACGATTGTTGATGACGATGATGATGGTACTGGTGATGATGCCGAGTGTCGGTAGCAATCGGTCGTCGTTGTTTTTCCCATGAATACTGAACTTCGTAGGTGTACTCTTTCATGATTGACGAGAGATCGATATAAATTATCTACATAAAGTACAAGAATTGGAATGATCTGTACATTGTACTAAAATGAAAACAAAAAGGAACAAATAAGATTGAATGTATATATCTCTGTGTGAAATAATAATAATAACGGTTATTTTTTTCTTCATCTTCTCTTAATTCAATGTATGTTATACAATTGATCCTTTAAATAAAGTAGGTAGACAAATGGATATTGTTTTTGTTTGGATATGAAACTAGTCTATTCAAATATTACTATTTTTCTTAATGAAACTAATACTTATAGGAGAGAAAACAAAAGATTTCGTTCACAATCACGCTTCGATATGAAATTCAATTCTATCTATGTCTTGACTACAATCCCTATAAGACTCAAATTTCAAAGAGAAATATCCACCTTCAGAAGAGGTTCGAAGAGTATTAACAAATATTTTTCATATCAACAATATCTATCACTGTCTGGGTGGGTGGGCTCATAGTTTCCCTCGCATATTTAAACAGATCTATCTGATCGTGGCTTTAAACAAATGTGGAAACTTCGGATTTCATCTGAGAGCTATGTGTACTGCAAAAAGTACATGGGACATATGAGTCATTCTAGAATGTCTGAACACCAAAATTATCATGAGAAACTAGGCACTTTGCTTTCTGGATGCAGTTTTTGTGCATTTTGAGACCGTTTTCAGGCGATGTTTTGTTAGAAAGCTACGATTTAGTTCAAAACTAGTATCAGATTCGGAATCAGCGTTAAAAACTGAGTCGATTTATATATGTTGTGGATAATTCTGAGAAAAACTTTTTGTTTTGAAAAATCTCTGTACTCCCCCTCAGTGATGGTCTGATCAAAAATGACAATTTTTTCGATAACTCAGCCATTTCTTGACGGATCCTTCTCATCTTCGAACTCGACCTACATATTGATAAGACAGTTCTGTGCACAAAATGTCAGCTCAATCGAATGTAATTGTGAAGAGCTATCGAACAATCGAACGGGCGGACACACTGACCGATTCTATAGTGTACTCTTTTTTTTTGAGTACACAAAAAGAAATCTGATGAACGAAAGATCTTAACAACTGTATGTCATATTCAAAATATGATTCCAATCAGCTGAAAAGAAGCGATATAGTTTCGGTGTGAATAATTGAGATTGTTCAAATGTCTATTCAATAATGATAAGATCATAATTGTTTTATGATAAATTTCAAAAACCACATTCATAAAACATGATAAAAACATCATATCGAATCGAACTTAATCGTGAAGAATATCAATTGAAATCTGAGAAATCACACTTAAACTATATTTTTGATTTATTTTTGTGTACTCAAAAAAAGTGAGCGCACACTAGATTCGGTCAGTGTGTCCGTCCGTTAACACGATAACTTTCGAAAGTCTCATCCAATTGTCATGAAATTTTGTACGCAGAATGATCTCATCAATATCTCGGTCGAGTTCGAAGATGAGAAGGATCCGTCAAGAAATGACTGAGTTATCGAAAAAATTGTCATTATTGACCAGACCATCACTGAGGGGGGGGGGTACAGGGATTTTTTCAAAAAAGACATTCTTTTCCCAAAATTATTCCCAACATATATAAATCGACTCAGATTTTGAACTACACATAACAACCGGATGCAAATCCGATGTTTCCGCATTATTTTATGTATGGAATAATAATTGTTACTCTCATTGGCAGACGTCTATCGAACGAATGTTTCAATCAAAATAACAAGTAACTTAATTTAGTTAGTACATGATGAACACAAAGTGCAGCCGTTTCATGGCTTACATAGGATTAAGAACAAAAGAGGAAATTCAGAAATGCTTTATCCCTTGATGTCTAGAACGTTTGACATGATCAAATACGAAAAAAAAAGAAAATAATTGACTATATTCATTTCTAACTTTTTCAATTGAATAATTTTTACTTACATGAAAAAGTCGAAATTCTTTGATGTTAAACTACTTTAGTTATATAACGTGCGAACTATAGAAGAGGTTAAGTAAAAAATGAAGTTCTATAAATAATCTTCGACGACATTGAATGCAGAAGTTTGTTTAAATATCCTTCAAAGAAAAAGAAATCACACTATAGAAGTTATATTTATGCGGTTTGTAGTTTGTTTAAGATAGAGAACACATACATATTGTGTGAAGAAAAGAAAAAGAAAAATAATCTGATCGATACAGGATATCTAATAAATGTGAGAGAAATTATTGATAAATGGTAGATTCTTTCCGTTTGTCATATGAAAATGAAATAGAAAAGTTTACGGAGTAATAATTAATATAGTGTTATTTTGCTCTTCTAACACGAAGACTAGTTGTTAGTACTGTTCTTTTATACGAAGACGAAAAAAAATACATATAGGATGGTGATATGCAAAGATTATGAAACCTTGATTTGAAGTTTATTCGTTGTCAGACATCTTTTTCTTAGTACATAACCTTCTTCATTGATTATTTACCAACATATTCATCTTTCGATTACTTAATAAAGTAAGAGAACGAAAATCGACTGATGAATTTAAAATTTAAAACAACCTTTAAATTATTACAAACATGATATTTCAATGAAAACGCTGATAAACAAGGGAAAAGAAAGTGTTTTTCGTGAGACAACTATTTTACGGTAGATGATACTAAGACTTTTTTTGTTTGAACTAAACTGAAGCTAAGAAAATGACCGAACTATTTAGTCCTTCATCTCTCACATGTGTACCATATATATATATATATATTATTGTGTAAAAAGAGATGAACATCAAAAAAAAGAAAAGCAAAAAGTTGCTTCGCTTGACTGTTTTCTTTTCTTTATGAAGAGAAGTAAAAGCAAATACTTGTGATCAAAGCTTTCTCAGTCACTTCTATGTGTGTATATATATATAGAATATAACACAATGAAAATAGACGCATGGCTATGTGAGTATGCCCTAGTATGAAAACCCTAAGATATTTCTTTATTTGACTACGCAATCATACTCACGAAAAAGAAAATGAAAATGAAAAGTTGAGGAAAAAAAGTCCTATGCCTGGTCTTAAATGTTAACATGACTGCACACTAATGTCCTAGTAAAACCTCCTTGAACTCTTTTTTTTGTTGTACGAAATGATGATAGTTAAGCTCTCTAAGTCTCATTAAATAAAAAGTAAATCGAACAAATAAAAACGAACAATTAAGTCGATGAATAGAGTGAATAATAACAAGTAAAATATAGAACGCTCACACCTACCGATGTTGCTAAATCTTTTTTTTTAATGTTTATTCTTTGATAGTGATGACGATGATAGCTATTGAATAGAGAATATGAGAAGAGTGAGAAACTGTTCAGTTTGATCAACGCGCTCACGTAATTCAATTCTATAAATGTAAGTAAACGTGCACGCGCAAGATGAAGAGAAACGGTTCAATTTCAAACAAGTGACACACTGAACGAAAGAAACTAATGAGATGCAAATTTGACTACAGCTTTCTTTTATTCTTCCTTCTTTTTCCTTTTCGACATGTTGAAAGATCGAAAGGTGTCAAATTGAATATTCAATAGAGAAATATGTAGTATCATGTCGTTATACATCTATATCAAAATGATTTGATAAACATTTTTAGCACATTTGCGTCATCGCCATCACTCATAGATTTAATGGTTATGCCAGAACGTGAATACTTTCAAATTTATGTTTAAGTTCTTAATGAAATTGCACACGACGACAAGGCTCAATAGAATTTTATATGATTCCTATGAGCAAGAAAAGAAAAAGAAACCGTTAAGATTTCAGAGGTTCAATTATCTTCAATTAGAATAATTCTATCGAAATTCAATAAAATGAAGACTTACAATATTGTTTGAAAGAAAAAACTATTGCATCAAAGACATATGCTAATGTATATCATTTTCGTTGTGAGAAGCTCTATCAAGTCAAACTATCAGTAATGAAGGTTTATTCATACAGTACAACATTTGTTTTTCTTCTTCTTCTTTCTCTCCCATACAAACATATAGACTTTATATAAATTGATCAACATAATAAGTTCAAAGAGACACACCACGACTTCTACTGATGACTAGGTGTGTCTAGAATGTATATCGATCATAGTTGATTTTCGAACCATACCAATCATTTAATGATATGCATAAAAAACTTGTTTTTATCTAATTTTAATTTGAAAAATATAGACGAAAGAAAAACAAATTATAGGGTCTGTTTGAGAGTATATAACGAATAATTTATATTACATCTATGCAAGATCGATAAGGGCCTAAATTGACAAAACCTTCATTGTAGTTTGCTCAGTTCATTGTGAGACACTGAACAAAAGGCCAAAGGTGAAAAGAGTTTCCTGAACACGGTGTTTTTCAGATAAACAAATCTACCCATTTTTTCTTGTAGAATTTATAAATACACAGTCATGCCAATGGCTCTTACATTTAATAATTTTACTTGAATAATCTTTCTCAATCCAATAAGATTTATTGGCGATTATAAGAAGCTTTTTCTTTGGTAAAATCTTAAAATTATACACGATATACTATGCCGTCAGTTTTTTATCAATTAATTATGATATAATGATTACACAACATCCAAGTTTTTTTCCTATGTATTCATTAGCTTTATTTAAAAAAAAAATAAAGTCAAGTTTGATAAGTTGTATATTCATTGAGTATGTCTAATATTACTTGAATATCCTATTCTATAATAATCAAATAGAACTCTATTGATTCTAATTTGTTTGAAATAGAATCATTCGATGATTTACAAAAGCTCAAATTCATTGATCCTGCGATATAAATAGTCGTGAAGGACATCATTTTTGAAGGGCATTAATCGATTGTGTATTTGATTTGCATGCAAACGCGCAATCCCTATTAATTAGGCTTATTTTTGCCTTCAAAGATCATTTGATATTTAACTTTGAAAAAGTGATAACTGATGACTTTCAATATGATGAATTTTATCTAACGATTTGGGGAGAAAACGATGTGATTGAGCGGAATTTATTGCCGAGAGGATAAAATTGCAAACATGCTTAGTCATTTTATATGTTTGCTTTGTATCGGAAGAGGAAGTAACTAGTTTTACCTGAAATTCATTAGTATAATTTTCTATAGTAAAAACTGTGTATAAAAAAAATTCAAGTCATTCTTTTAAATACATATTTCTGTTGGCAATTACATAGTGACTCAATATGATGCAATATTTTCAACAAAAGACGTCAATTTTTAATTGAATTAATTGCTGTGGTATTCGGTTCAATTGATTGATGACAAAAAAATGTCACATATACAGTAAAATGTGTTGCGTATGATATGGTTTCAGGCTCTATTACAAACATATGGTGCACTGCTGAAGTGCTACAGTCTGTCTGTTCAATGTTATGCTTTGTGAACGTATTTTTTCTTCGAATAGACATTTTCTTCAGGTCACTTCGGCATTGGGTATTATCTGAGTGTATGTTGATAAATTCATGGATGGTCGAAAATATAACTAGTATTATAAAACGAAGCGAAGTTCTTCGGGTTATTTCGAGTAGAATAATAATTATCAAGAAAAATCGACAGACGCAACGGAGGTCATTATTCAATCATGACCTTAAAATATGTAAAAGAATATGGCGGCATATTTTTCTATTTAGTGTCTACACATGGATGAATTTCAAGGCGATTTGAATATTTTTCTTTACGTTGAATTTTTTCTGACGAAACATGGAATTGCTCTTTTAAAATTCAATTAATTAATAGATTTCGAATGCATACAAGTGTTTTATCACTAATAGAATGTTTTATTTTACCGCGAATAGTCACACTTCGTGCTTATGAATAGTAAGATCTTATAGTATCGAACTAAACCCGCTTGCAAGGACTATTTCAGAGAGGCAAGACAGCACTCATAGAGTTAAATTGTGACTGCTGTACTTAATTTTCAATCAGAGTTTTATCGCATATGTAAATCTATTGACGATGACAATATTTTGAACGTTCCACTCAAAAACAGAAACAATCACCTGATAAATTATTCAATTTTCAACAAGTAACTATCAATGGACTGAATTTCGATATGGACATGTTTCTTGTCAGCATAAAAAAAGAGTTCACAAATGTATGGTGAAATTGAGGGAATAAACATAACTTTCACACATCGAAAATTCTATTTTCACAGTTATTACATATATGTTGTGGTCAAAGTTCAAATCGAGTCAAATTTTAAATTTGCCCAGACAGAATTCAAATTAGAAGTTTGCCCAATATAATCTCAGTCAAAATTCTAATTTGCATTTGGTTCAGGCAAAATTCAAATTAGAATTGTGTCCAACAAAATCCTAGTCGAAATTCTAATTTCGATTTTTACTATAAAAATTCTAATTTCGATTTTTACTATAAAAATTCTAATTTCGATTTTTACTATAAAAATTCTAATTTCGAGGGTGTGGGTGTGTGGTTGCTGGTGCGGGTGCGGGTGCGGGTGTTGATGGAGAGATTCACACCCAAACCCACAACCCCACACGCGCACCCACACACCCTGGAAATTAGAATTTTTTCGTCAAAATTAAAATTAGAATTCTTTTGGTGAAAATTGAATTTAGAATTTTGACTGAGATTATATTGGGCAAACTTCTAATTTGAATTTTGCCGGGCAAATTTTAAATTTGACTGGATTTGAATTTTAACCACAACATATATATATATTAGAATAATATAATTTTAAAAGCTTCAATTTATTCTCTACAACACTATTAGCGACACATTAATCGTTGTTCGAAACCAGAAATCCGTAGTAGTAGAAATTCTTATTTAAAAGAAAACGAAATTCTCTTGTCCTCTATTTGAATTTTTTTCATAGGTTTGTTATTGTTCTCCATGTTTTATTGAAGTCAGCGGCTTGAGAGTCCAACGTGTATGAAATTTAACTTCGTATTTACATCAAAATTGGGTATTTTCTTTCCTTCTCTCATATAGATTGTTATATAGTCTTTTTGTACGATCATGACACATGAATCGTCTGCTACGATGGTTATCGATGAAATAAAGTAAAATAATAATAATAATAATAATATCAATTGAAAATATTCTTCTTTAGTCGATTATCCGTTGCTTATGAAAAAGCAAAAGAATATGTTTCAAAAATAGCATCATCTATTGAACAACAAATCGATATATGGCAATATCGTCGTCAAGTTATTCTTGATCAAGTAATTCAAATGAAACCATCATCTTCATATGATTTTCTTCTGCCTAAAACACAACGTATTAACGATTTAACATTGGACGCTGTTCAAGGTTTGAAATAATACATAAACGTGGATCATTTAACTATGACTAGGCCTATGTTTTATTTAGCATTATGTCGTGTGGATTTATTAATCGAACAAGTTCTTCGTATTGATCCTAAATCACATCTTCTTTCAGTATCAACATCTCAATTAGGAACAAATATACCATCATCTCATGTTCGTCATTCAACTCCTTCTTTAATTAAGCAACAGCAAACATTTATTCCAGCTGCAAAAGTTATTGAACAACCACCATTACCAGTGCCGGTATTAAGAATGCCACAACAAGCACTATCTGGTCGTGTATCAGCATTAATTACTGAAGAAAAACCCGGTTTTAAACCGATAACACACCGACTATCGCCAAATAATTTAGAAAATGCATCGCGACCATCACCGATCTATCCATACAATGGCAATCAATTTCTTCCACAAAAAGGACTTCAACCTGTAATACTATTGATTTTTTCATCGTAACAGATCTCGTAGTGGATTTAGAGAGTTCATTTTCCTTTGAAATATTTTTCACAGTAGAAAGCATTCATAAGTGAAAGCTCCACTAGATATTTTTCATTCGGTCACTTAATTCGCTACGCTAATCCTTTCTTTAAATCAAGAATCGCCTGAGCGATCAGTTCGATCTGATATTAATTTTTTTGTTTTTAAACCCATCAACATTTTTCTTGATTTTATTTTATTTTATAATAAATGCTTCTATATAGATTCGACCAACACTACCATCATACAATACAGTTCCATTACAATCGGATCATGCACCTTCACCGTTTGTAGCACCGCCAACTAGTCAATTGGCATCGAATTATAAAATGCATCAACAAATTCGTATGATAATTTAAAAGAAAATAGAAATGAAATTTTCTTTTATTATAGGTGCTAAAGAAAAACTTAAATTACAACGTATTCCGTCTGGTACAAAATGGAAAGAGGCAAAAATCGATATTATTGATTCATTATCAGGATTTTATGTGGAAAATCTTGATGCAAAAGTATGCGAAAAATTTAGTCAAATGCAAACTGAACTTCAGTAAAAAGAGCACATCCATAAAAATGAACAAAAAAAACATTCTAAGATTTTCTTTTTTCAGTGATTATTATAATCAATTAGAAGTAAATAACCAATTGATGCCATTGGAAAATATTGCTATTGGTGATTTTGGCGTTGCAAAATATAGTGAAGATAATCGTTGGTATCGAGCACGCTTAATAACCTGCGAAGGACATGATCAAATAAAAATTGTTTTTGTTGATTTTGGAAATATTGAAATTAAATTGATTCATCAATTTTTTCCGCTTCACAAATTATTTACTGATTTACCAGCACAAGCTATTGGCTGTAGTCTATCAGAAGTATGAATATATTCGATCAAAAAACAACAAGGATTAAATTAACATTTCCTCTTAGGCTTTTCCTCGTTCACAAAATGAACATGAAGTAATATGGAGTGAAGATACAATTCAAATATTTAAAGATGAAGTAATCGACAAAGTAGTTGAAATTCATTTTGTTAATCAAGAAGAAGGAACTGAACAATGGTAATATTTAAATCAGTTATGAGAAATAAAATTTTCCTCAGTCAGTTTAACTTCGGTTATCAGGATCGGGGCCAAAATAAATGTGATCCTACGCATTCTTTCATTCTATATTAACCCATGTAATAGTAATGTCTATTTTTAATTTCATAGGCCATTACATTTTGTTCGAATCATGGTTGATGGTCACGTAAGAAACTATTTAGCTCTTCTTTGTTTTTGTTTAAATCATAAGAGTATCTTTTTTTTAGTCTGTAACAAGCTTATCTAGTTTTCAGCAACGTATTGACCCAAGACCAAATCGTTTTATTGCTGAACAAATGGCACCTTTTCTCAGCCAACAGGAATATATTCTATTCAATGTA
Source organism: Rotaria magnacalcarata (assembly GCA_900239745.1). Classification (NCBI taxonomy): domain Eukaryota; kingdom Metazoa; phylum Rotifera; class Eurotatoria; order Philodinida; family Philodinidae; genus Rotaria; species Rotaria magnacalcarata. The sequence continues at coordinate 130,879 of OENM01000028.1, forward strand.
CCTATTACTGAAGATGATTTTGAACAATAATACTTCAGAAGCAGATGTTGTGATTTTTTTTTGTTGGTTGATGCATAAATGACAAAACCAGAGTTTGATTGTTCTATATGTGTTTCATTTTTACTATGCGACAAAACCATTACTATTTGTTATAAATTTGTTCTTGTGCGTGTGCGTTTGTTTATTCAAAAATCAAAAGATAGATCACTATGAAATGAATTTGTGTATATTTTTCAGATAGTTGTGTTTATATTTTCTAATCAATAGTGGATTATTAGTAAATAGACCAATATGAATATCGATAGTTCGTTTCAACAATAATCTATTGCATCAAGCATTGGGAACTAGTCATAGATGATCAACGATAACTACTGCTCTACATATCTTGACGAATTTATGGTCAGTAAGTTGTGTGTTGTTTTTACTAATGTGAAGAGGGGATGCAAATCAGTGTTTGTGTGTGATTTTAATTTATTTTTATTATTGTATAAAGTATAGCTCACCGAGATCAACACTGCATAGTGATTATTTTTTGTAGAGTAAATGTTTTTTTTTCGTTTTACTTCCAACTTTGCCTGAGAAAGATTTTATTTACTCTAGTAGGTTTTACTTGTTTGTTCACAATCTATTGAGGCTTTTTACAATGGCGGTGAAGTAGTTCTTGATAAATAGACGGGTTCTTTTGGCATGCAAAGAAACGATTAATGTCACGAAATTTTTTAAAAGTCTCTTTTTTTCCTTTCATGAATGATTCATCAATTTGCCACCTTTATTTTAAAATATGTGTAATTGTAGTTGTTTTCGTTCATATAAAATACAGTCAGTTATTGATGGAGATACTCAAATATAGACTGTTTTTAGGTTCTTCAAGTATGTTTCGTCACACTTGTCTTTCTCGCTAGTTTATGTCATAATGTTGTCGAAAAATCCTTATGACTATAGATAGTTTTTATTGCTTTGTATTTTTAGACAATGATCACATTTGTGTTTTTCAGGAGAAAAAAAAAACATTTTTTTTATTTTTACTTCAGATATGTCATTCACAAATGATTTAAATACTATTGAACTACTCGATGAAATAGAAAATATCTATTTTTTGTGCGATCGTCTCAATAAACGTTTAAATCAAATAACATGCTACATTGATGAAGTTAAACAAACATGGATTGGCAAACGAAATGCTGTTGATTTAGACGCAAATGTATCTCCTATAATAATTCAAAAAGCTGTTAAATGTAATCGCGTTCTTCTACATGTTGCTGAAAAACTTGCAGTGGTTGAACTACAAACTGAATCATTAAATACTCTTCATATAACTCCTAATGATATCAAATCACTTAAAAACGAGAAATCTCAAGTACCACTAGCAGTGTGTCCACAAACACCTGCTATTCATCATGCATCCATGCGCACAGTACCAACCCATACACCGATCACTAAAACTGAACCGATCGGTCATGGACTCCGTTTACAACAAGACACATTCCCCAGTACAACACGTCCATTAAATCTTGGAGCAAATTCATCCATCAATACGTTGGCCGCAAGAAATACAGCAACGTTACTCAGTGAAACGGTTCCGATGAAACCATCAATAGAACAACAACAAAAATCAGCATTTCGTCGGCCAACGTCGATTCAACAAATCAAATTATCTCCACATCCACTATCATCAAAAACTGTTTCAAATGGTTATCAAAAAATGATTTCTCATCCAACAGATTCACATTCATGTCTGTTCTTCATGATGATAATTTTATTTTGATAATTTTATTTCATTTTAGGTAACACAACCGATGAAACAAATACTATCGATAGTAAAGTTCGTGTTAAAATGCAAGTCATACCAAGTGGTACTATTTGGCGTCATGCTGATATCCCTATTGTTGATCATCCATCAGCATTTTTTGCTTCCAATCAAGATCCACGTGTTGCCGAACAATTTAATTTGATGTCTATTGAAATGAAGTAATAACGCAAATATCTACTTGATAATTTCATTGTAATTCTTCTATTTTTTTAAAGCAATTATTATAGTAAACCCGCTAATACAACTATGCCATTACAAAACATATCAATTGGTGATTTTTGTGTAGCTCGATTTAGTGAAGATCAATTGTGGTATCGAGCTCGAGTCGTTTTGAATAATAGTATAGTTTTAAGAGAATTAAATTTCATTAAAAAACGAATTTTATTATTGTAGATGAATCAGTACTTGTTGTCTATATTGATTATGGAAATTCAGAATCCAAGCCACCGAATGAAATTTATCCATTGATTGAATCTTTAACACGATTACCAGCTATGACGGTCGCTTGTACATTGAATGAAGTGAAATCGAATCTTTAGGTGATTTTAATAATTGCTTTTTGTTTTTCTTTTATTTATGAAAGGTATTTCCAAGTAATGAAAATTTCTGGACTTCGGAAGCAACAGATGCATTTAATATGATTGTCAAAAACCGTATTGTTGAAATTCATTTTCAAGAAAGCGTTGGGGAACAATGGTAAAATATTGGAACCTATCCTAGAATTATAGTTCATATTTCGTTAACTTTAGGCCACTTCATTTCGTTAAAGTAATCCTCGATGGTCAGGTAAATACGATGCAAATAATTGATTGAGTGAAGAATATATTACAATTTTGTTTTTGTCGATTCTAGCCTATCGCTCAACATACTAAATTAGCACAATATATAACATATGTTCGAAATGAACAGATAGCATTACATTTCAATGATAAACTTACACCGATGGAATATATTTTGTATAACGTTGCGGTTGTTGAATCGGATATTTATAATAATAGTAAGTATTTAAAGGCGAAAAAGATTAATAATAATATCATTATTTAATTTTAGGTCTTCCATAATTAATTCAACAGAAGATAATTGAAAATATTAAAGGATTTAATTTTTTCCTTTTGCATATTACAAGCGAGAAGATGATATTTTCGTGATCTCATCCATGTGAAATTGGATATCCTGAACAGCATGTGCCAATACAGCAATGGTTTTTCACTTTTTTTGCTAGCTTTTTTGGATTTGTACCTACTTTTTGTTCAAGTTAAATAAAAAAAATTTTTTTTTGAAGAAAACATAGGTTATCGTTATTGAATAATCTTTAGTTATCATTTTCTTTGCAAATGATGGATCGATTTTTAGTTTGTATGAGATAACTTCTTATAAAGTTGTTGATTTTTGTTTAGAATAGAGGTGAATTCGTAGAATATCTTTTCCTCGTACAAATACTTGGTTTTCATTTAACTGTAGTTATATATTTATCCGTCAGATATATTGCCAAAAGTCCTACTCACTAAATAGCGCCACCTACAACGAACCTCTGTAAATTGCGCAGTACTAGACAATGCTGTTGAAAAAGAAAAAAACATATGCACGTGAAATTCATTGAATTTCATTGCACATGGTGACAATTTCTATCATAAGATTTATGTTTCTAAAAATATTGTTTCCTTAAAGACATTATTGGTGGCATTAACTGAGCAATCTATAGTTTTCTCCTGCCGAATGTATAGAGATGAAACAATGTTTTCAAGTGATTGGGCAATTTTATAGTATAATGATGTGCGAAACAATGACAATATTTTTACTTGTCATTTAGAAATCAATCACCATCTATATTTGTATGACATATATATATATATTTGTTTCTCAGTTCATTGTCATGAATAATGTATCATTGTGCAATATGTCAGATGTCTGTTGTAGATTATATAAACTTATGTTGATTGTAAAGTCACAAGGATTTTAACCATTGTCACTGTTCTGCTCCGATCATGGCATGAAAACAACACAACTCAATACAATCAATCAATTTCAACTCTAACGTATGCTTTTAACTTGTCTGTATGATACAGTGTGCTAGTAATGCTAGAATTATTACAGATTCAAAGAACTCTGTCAATCATTGCTACTATTTTGTACACAATGAATCATGCTATGCGTCATAATCAAGCGGTTACCGAGTGAGAGGACAAAGTTTGAGAGCGATCAAAATTCCCAGTACCTTAAAAATGTGGACATGCTTGTAGTAGAAATCGTGTTTTCATATTCTATAAAAATAGAAACAGCATAGTCAAGATTTAAGTTTAATTTTTGTTTTAAATAGGAAAGAAATTACCTCAGCATTATCGTGAAAACTTATGATCTGTATTCGGAAATTCTAATACAGGCTTATTAATATGAAACACAGTGCATCATTTCAATGGATATTTTGTGGAAAATACTTGACGAAACGATCAATATACTTGGTATAACAATATCACAAGATTAGTGTTAGAATGGGTTCCTCATAACAGTGAATAATATCGAATTCACTTGGAACGATCTCATGATAGAAGAAAAAGCACTTGATATTATAGACTATGTGAGTAATTGTTTCTGATGCAACTATTATCTTACTTATATGTTTTTACACATGGAAAAAACTTATTATACATTAGTGTACTAATGTAGTTTTTTTCTTGACTTTCAATTTTGCGGATCACGTTTCTAACATGCAACTAGTAAACTCCAGTAAAATATAATACGTCAATGTTGAAACTTACTTCATCAATTCATTCATCTTCATAAAAAGCACGTTCTATGCTATCGAGTTAAAGAACTATTGTTGCCACTTTCGAATTAACTAGGCTGAATCATCATATTGAACTTCAATGTAGATTCGTTAAAGCGAGAAATCTGCCATCTTTTTAAATCATTATACGATAAAGACTTAGTAGTCATATTTTCTTATATCAGATGGCAAACTCAATTCAACCATAAAATAAGGAGAAAAATTAATTTCTTTAAAAGTATAGACCAGTTGAGCTCAAAATTTCAATTCTGAAGTGTGTTACAAAACATTTCTCAGCTTTCTCCTGAAGTAGATGCTGATTTGCTATTGGACATTATGCGAGAAAGAATTTTAATTTAGTGAAACTGAAGTTTTTAGTTTCTTCTATACCCAGGTCGATCGTTCCGGTCACCGGATACTGTAGGAACTGGTCGGAAAGATGCGGAAAAATCGCAGTGTTCCGGAGGCAAACACGGGAAGTCGCTGGAACCTGGAAGTAATATTCCAGTCGGAAAATTTTTGGAGTTTTTCCCGATGATTTACTGTCGGTTTCTGTCGGGAATCGATCGGAATCCACCGGAAAAAAATCTGAGAATTTTTGACCGGAATACTGCTTCCACCTTCCAGCAATTTCCAGTGTTTCCGGTCGCTTCTCGCCGTACGTCCGCGACCTAGATATTTTCGGTTGCTTGACTGATCAATCAAGATAATGTATATTCAAGAAAACGACAGATACAATATTACCCACATGCTTCCATTTCTGGAAGCAATACTGCTATGTGAAGAATATGTGCAATATTCCAACTGCTCGATTGCTTATCTGGATCACCCATCAACATTCTTTATTCAAATACACGATGTTGTTGGTCCTGCTTTTCAACAAATGCATCAAGATATGAAGTAAGTAATTAGTTTCTCTCCTTTTAACTTTTCAAATTCAGTATTAATCTATAGTCGATATTATTGGAATAGTAAAACAACAACCATTTTCAACTTGAAGAATTTGGAATGAATCAATAATGAGAGAATAAATCCACTACAAGCTGAGCTCATGAAATCGAAAATCTGAACCATCACTGTAGGAATTTCTTATTTTAGGTTATCCATTTCACATCTTTTCTTTTACGTAGACTCAATGGTTCAGTAGAGATATCTTCAAACTGTCTTTATAAATTGAAATGCAAATACTGACAATAAATTTGTTTTACAATGCAGACATTTGTTTATCAAGCTTTATGATGCATCATTTTTTATTTGGTTTGGTAACTTTCTTATCGAGCAAAAACTGGTGGTCACTATCTTTTCTTGTAATCAAACTCAATAGTCTGGTAAATAGAAAAATACTAGCCGTTTCATGTAATTATTTTTTGGTATTTAACAACCAAAGATTATGATGTCTAAACTAGTTTCAATATTTATATCATTAGTAATCACTTCAACAAAATGGCCTGATAAACTGTATGCAATTTACATTTTTTGTCAGATTTTTTCATTGCGTATTTCGATAACAATTGGTATGGTTCTGAAGTATTCTTCTTATTCCTGTTCTGTATGTTATCATGAGTCGATGTTCTTGAATCTATTTGCTCCCAGTGTATTGAAGTTCGCGAAGCAACCTTAAATATTTTATAGAAGCCAAAAAGAAATGAGATAAAGGCTGAACTTGAGTGAGATACTAATAATCAAGTAATATTAGCACTCATTTCTAAATTGTTTCATGTGTCGCTGTGAGCTATCTTGTTATCTTGTTTTTCTCTTCTCAAGTGTGATTTCCATCACAAATATGGATTTCAATCAATATTTAATGAAAACAACAATAAGCCAAGTAACAATCTATTCTAGATAAATATTCGATGGACTCAAGTCGTCGATCTTTAAGACATCTTGAACCAAAAAATAGTTCTAGTGAAACATCGACAAATGATCCTCAACGGTCATCGACTATTGATTCTGGTCGAGGATCATTCGCTACTGCTGAACGAACACCAACACTTGATAGAGCAACGACTGATACGGCTTCGTCCTCATTATCAAGGGATACACCTCTAGATGATAATGATAATAATGCACAAGAAGATTTACAACAGAATAAGACTAGTGAGTTATTGACGGATAGTTAACGACTGAAAAACTCGCGCAAAAGAAATAGAACATGCAAGCAGAAATATGATCTCAACAATTTCTTTTTCTCAGTCATTATTTCTTTATAATTATATTTCGATGTTTTTAGTATGTATCCGACCCCAACGTGTCATGGTACATAAATGTTACGAGCAATCATATGTTTCGCATATCGATCATCCGTCAGCATTTTTTATTCAACTAGCATGTTTTCGGGAAAAATGTGAACAATTACATGTGGAAATCAAGTAAATCATCTCATCAATTTATATTCACGTTAAATTTATATTTTAATTAGTGATTTCTATTCAAAAAAGCCTACAACTAATACCTTATCATCATGGAAACGTGGTGACTACTGTATAGTTAAATATAATGACGGTGAATTTTATCGTGCAAGAATTATCGCCGCTCCCAAAGGTAAAATGTTTAAAAAAAGATAGTGATTTTTCTATAGAATCTTTTCTAGAAAACAAAACAATAAATTCGTATGATGTTGTTTATATTGACTATGGTAATTGGAATCAAGTTCCTTCGACTGATATTCGTTCAATTGAACGAAAATTTACAGACTTTCCAGCTCAAGCGATACCGTGCTCATTACATAAGGTAAACACGTGAACTAGTTATTTTTTTCGAATTTCTTTTCGAGATTTTAGAGTTTACCTATCAATAGTACTTGGTGTAAAAATCCAGATGCTATGGATTTCTTTGAAGATCTTGTTTTTAATAAATACGTTGATGTGATCTTTCATAGTAGGTCGCCGCGAAATTACTGGCCTTTAAGTTTTGCTGAATTGAAACTTTCGTCATCGAAATCGGTAAAAACTGTCTTGTATTTTTAGATATAATGAATTCTTGTTTTTTTTCAATAGAATGTTCATGAATGTATGCTAAAGAAACATCTTATTAAAGAAGTTTCTGATGAGAAAATTTTTCAAGAATTTTACCATTTACTTCAACCAGCTGATCATATTATCTATAGTATTCCATATGAAGACGAAGAACATGATGATGACAATGATGATTATCCCTGAAGGACTCATCCGCTTTCGATGAAAGAAATTTTATTTTTTTATATTGATCAAGATATATTTTCTTTTATAAATTAATATTTTTTTCAAATAAATTTTCTTAGTATTTTATGTATAAATATTATAGCTACTGTTAATATTGAGCATGCGGTAAACACTCAAGTAGACTTGTTGTATTCATGATTTTCAAAACTAGAAGAACAACTACACAAGTGTACTGGATTCGTTTGATTGTCAGTTATAATTAGTGAAACTCATACGAACATATGTCATGATTGAGTAATAATATTCGAATGTGACAACGAATAGTAATTCAACTGACAATTCAGATGTTATAACTAAACTTGTCAAGCACTTTTGACGCGAACAACAATTGGTTTTGATATACATATATACAGTTCCGAATGCACACATGTCACTCGAATAATACTAATTGATCTCTTTATCTACATTAAAAAGAAAATGGAGGTTTTTCTTCTCTGTAATATGCCAAAAGGAAAAAGATTGTTCCCTGTTGTTCTCTCTTCTTTTTTTTTTACGGTGGCCTCGGTATGTCACTCATGATAATTGTATGACCGATAGATAATAGAAAAAGAAAAAGAAAACGATTGATCTATTGTTCTTTCATATATCATAGTTCGAATTGTTTAATTCCCATCTCAATGAGGTTAATTGTCCATTGTGTTTATCTATTGAATCAGTAGCAAAGACAATCTGAGTTTGTCGATTCATAAGAAAGATATGTATGCGCACGTGCATGACATAAAAGAAAAGAAAAAGAACAGGGAAGCTTAGACCAATGCGGTATGTTCTAATTGATATATTCGGAGAAAAGTGGTTACGCAATAGTCATATGAACGCAGTGAAAATGTAGAAGGTGAGTAATCGGTCAAGTTGTTGGCCTTCGTTTTATGCACACAGTTTTTGTTTGCGATACTATTATATATACATAGATAAATATATCGCACTAGTAGGCGGCTTATTCCTACTTTATACACAATTCTTTTCTAGATGACTATCGAATGAGCACACTGGTACTACCGTATGTATGACAATAATATACAGATGTTTGTTGGTTTTGCTGTTTTATTTATCTCGATTATTACAACAAATGGAGTTATTAATAATTCGACAATTAGATTTCATAATCATTCGGTATCAATTAAAAAATTATCAAATCAAACGATAACTTTTTATGCAGGGAAAAAATCGAATTCTATTGAATTACTTAAAAAATTACTTGCCAATCGACAAAGTTCAACAAAATATAATTCAAAATTATTATTAACAAGTAAATTGTATTTGATTATCAAATATGTTGGATAAGCTCCTATTACTCGCCTACTTGGATATCGATCAAGAAAAGACTTGTTTTTGCGTAAAAAATTCATTCATTCAAACCAATTTGATAAAATGAATAATGACGATTGTATAAAGAACGATAATGAACAAATAATATATATTGTCGAGAGTATAGAATTGAGTTTCTTACATCATAGAGAATTATTCGCATTTATTCTATTTATCAATCTTAGCATCGTTATTAGCTTATCAAATCCACATTATGAATTGATCAAGACTACACGATTTGATTTTATCTATTTCAGACACTACTCACAAAACAGTATTAACATCATCAACTATTCTTTACATCCAAGTAAAACCAACAGTAGCTATTTCAAACAGTACACATGCTGATTTTCTCACTGATTCACCATTAAACAAAATCATCGAGAAAAAAGACTTGTCCAATACAACAATATTCGTCATTATATTCGTGTGTAGTTTTAGTGGTTTGGCATTTCTTTTAGTTGTGTGTACCTTTTTTCTTAGGTAAAAACAAAATAATTATAAGATGCGTTCTTTATTCTTTTTTTTCTCGTTCTATTCTATGTAGACAACCTATCAATAGTTCTTACTTCAAATTGCCTTGTATACATACATTGTCAACAGCAAAACAATCTCGTGACAGTACACCATCATCCTATTCACCGATTCATAGTAAGCCGCAAAAGGATTAGTTTGTGTCGGGACTGGATTAGTGCGATGACGTGTTATAGTTTATGTTTAACTCGGAAAGACAAAAATTTCGAATGAGATAGTCAGTCATAAACTATGGGGAGTCATCAGTCATCTTTTATTAAACCAACGCTAGCTAATATTTCAATCAATTCCTATAATCGTGATCGTCAACATCGATCCTATCAAAAATCAATAGCAGTATGTTGTTCGTCATCAAAAATTCGACGACAAGTTAATAAGACTCCGTTGAAAAATGATCACAGTAGGTTTTCGTTGACTCTATTTTAACGTTAAAAAATGAATATTTCATTTGAATTTAAATAATATGAGTAAGAAAATAAATTTTGCCTTTGATTCTAGGAAAATTTTCGATACCCGGAGAATTTCATGTCGATGATTTGTATGATATTTATATGCAAAAACACGCACTCGATGATTTGGTATTTTCTACTGAATTTCAAGTAGGTGAAAATAAATTTTGATGCATTGTACTGGGGTGCAATCATTCAAAAGGAAAACATTTAGGTCAATGATTTCCCCATCCGGATTCAAAATTTCCGGTTGGAAAACATTGATAAATGGGAGTGACTTGGAATCAGGAAGTCAGTGATCGGATATTTCTATTTTCGGTCATATCTGGATTCGTAGTTCCAGGCGTGTATTGCCTGACATGATTGAAGAATCAAACTTAGGTTTTCTTTTTAGAGTATTCCCAATTTTGAAGAATTACCATCTACATCAGCAACTCGTGATATTGTTGCTTCTAAAAATCGTTTTCTTAATATTCTACCTATTGATACAACTCGTGTCGTTCTTAATCTACTCGATGATGATCCAGCTACGGATTATATTAATGGAAATTATATTTCGGTTTGTAATTGAATTTTGTTTTTGTAATATTCTAAAGACGTTTTTACTCTATTTAGGGATACAAATGTCCGAATAAATTTATTGCAACTCAAGGTAAAAATAGATATGTTTAAAAGAAAGGAAAATGACTCGTGTTGTTTTTTTCTGTAGGTCCTAAACCTGATACATGTGAAGATTTCTGGCGTATGATATGGGAACTTGAAATTAAATCAATCGTAATGTTAACAAATATTATCGAAGGTGCATCAAGAATGGTAAATATTATCTTTGCTTTCTCTTCAATACACTGAAGGGTATTAAAGGTACTGACAAAGGTTATGCGATTCTTGATAATAAAAACTTGGAGAAATTGTCTTTCTATAGGATGTGACAGTGACAATCATGTTCTATTACATGACTCTTCAATTAATATCATAATAGTAACTTATCGATAAGAGTCATTCTTTATGATATCTACTGACTACTTCCTCTTCGCTTCTCTTTTTTTCTTTCTTCTGTGTGCCTTAGCCGTTTCTAATGAGCGACCATCTACTCATAATGATGTACCCAATTATCATGAACCGGATGATATGATAACAATCCCACATGGGTCTAATACTCAAGATCTATCGCCATGTGGTATCCGCTTTTGTTATTAGATGTCCAGAGTTATTTCTTTTTATATGTCTAAATTATGATTATTGTCTTTTTCCTCTTCTTCTTTAAAGACAAAATGTCATCAATATTGGCCTGAACTTCATCAAACAATGACCTATGGTCTCTATCAAATCACATGTATTGATAAACAAACTCTATGCGATTATGAAAAACGTTTTTTTCATTTAACAAAAGTAAGTGTAATGAAACGTTTTAATAAGTCTAACATAGCTCGTGGTTGATCACCTGGTACTAAATGTCCAGCATTACGAATACCAGCTAAGATAAAATTATTCACTATTTTAATATAACCAGCAACTTGATCATCGGTTGAATTTACTTTCCACACCTGTCGAGTTGCCGTTTTATAATCACTCGAATGAGACCATTGTAGATCAGCAACCCAATTCAATGTTAAAGCTTGAGCACAGATAATATCCAATAGACCATTGTAAATAAGAATTTTATAATTATCAAAAAGTGTTGTTAATTGTTGCGATGGTATACTTTGAAAAACATCATTTATAAGCATTAATTCAACTTTATTATCCTGATTAAATGATAAATTTCCTACATGAATTTGTCGACGACGATCAACACTTGTAATAAATTTAACATAATTTGATAGCGATGGAGACTCATCAGTTTGTAAATAATTATAATAAGCACGTAAGCCTGTAACATTTCTAAAATAAGATGTTGTATTAATAAGATCACCATCGATAAGTAAATCTGATATAGTAAATGCATCCGTATAACGTTGTTGACTAATAGCATAGCGAACTAATTTTGATTGAAGGTCAATATAGAATAATTGATTTTCATCAATCAGACCGATCTAGAAAACGAAAAGATAATTTCAAATAGATTGATTGAATTCCGAAAGATATATATTTATCTTTAAACATACCTGATAAAGTAATGGTCCATATGTATATTGTCTCATTGGATCAGTCCATCCATTTCCCATTGAAAGACCTACTAAATTAATTTTAACTTTAACTTGTGGATCTTGATTTTCAACATGAATTTTATGTCCTATAGATGGTACATATTTTCCAGCATAGCTTTCACCAGTAACATAAAAGGGATTCGATGCATAATCAGTGTAGATTTGAAAGAATTGTGTCAATGCTGAATAGAGATCACGAGCAACATCATCTTGTGTTCGAGCATAACCTTGATCGTTGGATGCAAAACTGTAACCAGTACCAACAGGATTATCAATATATAAAAGATTATACAACGAATTCCATGTAATAGGTCGTTCCGATAGACTTCCATCGTCATTAACTTGTATAGGACCATGTTCAGTAAATAGACCAAAAAGTGATGTTGCACCAGGACCACCTTGAAGCCACAAAAGAACAGGAGCATTTTTATCACCATTTTGTGTAGGAAAAAACCAAAAGAACATATTGGAATTGTATGTTTTATTGACAGTTAAATAACCAGAAAACGATTGTTGTTTATAGGGTGGCAATTCAACCGAACTAAATTACGAAATTAAATAGAAAGGAGAAAAAAAGGAATGAAAATTTTCGTACCTTAATTGTCTTGCTTTTTCAATTTGACCTTGTTCAAGATAAGGCGTAAGAAATAATGGCTGGCCGGGATCATCATTTGATCGAAGAATAGTCGTTTCTCCGTCGGGATAGACTAGCCGACGAAATTGTCCTTGAACATTTCCAGTGAGAAAAATAGTTACAAAACAAATAATAGCACTTTGTTGCAACATCATCATTATCTATAAACTGAAAGTTAATAATGATAATAAGATTTCATTTTTGTGTGTTTCTATTTATATAAGATAAGTAATGGTAAAGAATTTTTACTATCGTCATCATTAACAGCAGTCGATGATGAGATTTTCTCATTCGATTTGCTAAATCATGAACAGGACTTTCGTCTGATTGTTCAATATCATTATACACAATGGAAAGATATGGATGTTCCAGCCGATTCACATACATTACTTCATTTAATACGTGAAGTCAATGAACAAACCACTCGTGAACAATATCCCATTGTTGTTCATTGCACGTAAGAAAAATGGAACAGATTTCATAATGAAAATCCTTATATTACTAGAGCTGGGGTCGGTCGAACAGGTACTTATATTGCCATTGATGCCATGATCGATAAAATAAAACAAGAAGAAAAAGTTGATATTTATAATTTTGTATCAAAAATGCGTCGTGAACGTCATCTGATGGTGCAAACAGTAGTATGCTTATTTTGTGAACACCGAAAAAGTAGAATTCATGCATCTTTTTCTCTCCTTCATATTCAAATAGAAACAATATGTATTTATTTATCGATCTCTACTTGAATATTATCTTTACGGTAATACAAGAATTCAAGGCAATATATTTCGATCGACATATTTGAATTTAAAAAACAACAAACAAATGTTATTATTTTCTGAGTATAATGTAAGTCAAATATCTTCTAGAGAGATTATTATCAATAATGCTATGCTTGCTTTTAGAGACTACAATTATTATCAGTAGAAAATGTTTCCCATCGTGATGCGCACTTATTAACGAATATAAACAAAAATCGACATACTCAAATCGTCCCATGTAAAATTGTTGATAATCTTCAAAGTCGAACTTCACTGTTTTTTCTTCTCTCTAAAATTTAGATGATCATAATCGTGTTCGTTTAAGTCGCATACTTGGACATCCATATATCAATGCATCATTCATTGAAGTAAGATTCGCATTCTTGTTTGAATATTGATCAAACCTATTTCTTAATTTACCAAAAACAAAAAAAGGGATATTCACATGAATCTTCATTTATTATAACACAAGATCCATTAATGGAAACTATTGATGAATTTTGGCGAATGTTTCTTGAACATGATTCCAATACTATTGTACAACTGCATACAATCGAAGAAGTAAGACTGAGTAGTATAGATAAATTTTCATGATAATCTTAAGTATCATTTAGCCTTGTCCACCATGCCCAATCTATTATCCAAATGATGTTGATATATCAATGAAAATCAGTTCAACAATTTTATTGAAACTCATAGAAAAACAAATAATAGAAGAAAAATATATTATTCGACAATTTTGTCTGACGGATACACGTGAATGTGAATCTAAAACAATCTATCAATATGAATATTTACTTCCTCTATGTAATAATGATGAATATGAAAATGAGCAATGCATACCAACCGTATTAATACAGAATTTATTTGATTTTATGGGTTATATTAGTAAACGATCAAATCAAAATCGTTATATAACTGTTCATTGCGGGTAGGTTTGTTTTTTTCTCACACTAAATATTAGTTATGTTCGATTTGGATTTATAGAAATGGTGGACCATCGTGTTCAATATTTTGTATGAGTTTAATATTATTGGATCAACTTAAAAATGAACATAGTATCGATATATTTCAAAGTGTACGCGCATTACAACGACAACGACCTGCTATGATAAACTCATTTGTATGTGGAAGAAAAGAAACTTTTTATTCTAATTTGTTCTTTTTCATAGGCACAATATGAATATTTCTACGAAATAATTCTCAAGTTCCTAGACGAATCATTCACGCTAACACATGTTCAATCTTCTCAATCATTAAATAACAGTGTCTATGATAATAACCAGGAAAATGTTAATCTCTAATTTTCTAGTCATTCTTGTTTTCTAACATTTATATACGTACCTACAAAATCTTTATTCTTTTCATAAAAATCTCCTTAAAAATAAATAATGAATTTAGATTATCAGAAAAACAAACAAAGAAAATGTCTTCATTATGTATTTATTATGATTGAGCAGCCAAAAATCGTTGCAGTAAATCGAGCATAGCTCGTGGTTGATCATAGGGAACCATATGACCAGCATTACGAACTGTAGCAAGAAAAAATCGATTGTTATTTGCCTTTTTAACATAACCAGCTATTTCAGGATCGGAATCAGCTACTTTCCAAACTGTTCGTGGTGCTTGTCGGAGTTCATCGGTGCCAACCCATGATAATTGACCAACCCACTCCATTGTCAACGGTACAGCAATAATAATATCTAATTGACCATTGTAAATCATTACACTATAATTAGCATTGGCTATAGCAGCAACTTTCCACGCCATACTTTGCATCTGAAAGAATTTAAAAAAATATTAAATTAGACATTTCAGGAGTTTTATCTTACCACATCGTTAAGTAACATTTTTTCAACAGTATCACTTTGACTACCATAGGATAGATTGCCGACATGAATCTGTTTTCGTCGATCAGCACGAGTAACAAATGGAACAAAAAAACCTTGATCTTCAGGTTCATCGGTTAATAAATAATTGAAATAATTTTTTATTCCTGTTACATTATAGAAATAGGATGTCGTATTAATGAGATCACCGTTGAGAAGAGCATCAAAATAATGAAAAGCATCAATATAACGTTCTTGTTCAATAGCATAACGCATCAATGCTGTTTGTAAATCAACATAGGCTTTTTGATTCAAATCAATAAGGCCAATCTATTATAGAAAATGTATTTATATATATATGCAATTCTTTCAAGATAAAATTTATTCGCCTAATCGTACCTGATAGAGAAAATCACCGTACATATATTGATTAAGAGGATCAGTTAAACCGTCACCAATAGTCATACCTTTCAAATTAATTTTAACTTTAACTTGTGGATCTTGATTTTCAACATGAATTTTATATGTAATTGAAGGAACATATTTACCACCATAACTTTCACCAGTAACATAGAACGGATTCGATGCATAATCAGTGTAGATTTGAAAGAATTGTGTCAATGCTGAATAGAGATCACGAGCAACATCATCTTGTGAACGAGCATAACCTTGATCGTTGGATGTAAAACTATAACCAGTACCAACTGGATTATCAATGAAAAGTAAATGATAGTTCGCATTCCATGTATATGGACGTAGTTGAATATTCTCATTAGCATCAATATAAATCGGACCGATTTCCGTGAATAGAGCAAAAAGTGATGAAGCACCAGGACCACCTTGAAGCCAAAGCATGACAGGGGTATTAGGTTTATTACCGTTTTGAGCAGGAAAAAACCAAAAGAACATATTGGAATTGTATTGTTTATTGACAGTTAAATAGCCAGAAAACGATTGTTGTTTATAGGGTGGCAATTCAACCGAACTAAATTACGAAATTAAATAGAAAGGAGAAAAAAAAGGAATGAAGATTTTAGTACCTTAATTGTCTTGCTTTTTCAATTTGACCTTGTTCAAGATAAGGCGTAAGAAATAATGGCTCACCGGGATCATCATCAACTGTAACAACACTGGCCTTTCGTGTGGGAAACATTTTACGGAATGGGCCTCGATATCCATTGATACATTCAACTGCAACCAAACAGACGAATAGAGCAAGTAATGCGCGCATCTTAAAAATAAAACTAAACAGAATAAAAGATATTGTGGTTGATATATGACTATATATGTGAGAAAGATAACAATGAATGAAACGCATAGAAAGCATGACAAGTAAATCATATTATCTACCTGTATGTATATAGATGACAAAGATAAAAGGAACAAGCAGCCACATATTTATCATCAATTCGAAATTTTAAGTATTGTTTTTCTTCTAAGAAATTCAATAAAAAGTTGATTTTAGTTTTCAAAACAGTTGACCTAGTTTACAATTACAAGTGATAACCTGAACAAATAGCTCAAGGTTATATGAATATCTTTGTTAATGCATGAGAACAGTATACAAGCTGAAATCATTCATGTAAAAATATTTTTTTCTTTTCTGTCTCTCGTTCTCTCTCTCTCTCTCTCTGTTCTCTCGTTCCGCTTTGGACAAACGAGAATTAGTTCGAAACATTTCATAGCTACATATTATCCGATTTACCTGAAAGAATAATCATGCTATTATTCTATTTC
Organism: Rotaria magnacalcarata; assembly: GCA_900239745.1. NCBI lineage: Eukaryota > Metazoa > Rotifera > Eurotatoria > Philodinida > Philodinidae > Rotaria > Rotaria magnacalcarata. The sequence goes on from OENM01000028.1 coordinate 148,049, forward strand.
TTTCTATTATTTCTCAGTAAAAGTCATGGAAAATTTTTATCAGCGTTAGAAACATCATCATTTTTTTTCATACGAAATATTCGTTTATCAACCAATGACCAGCAATATCTTATTCAATGTCCATATGGCTTAAATCATTTACACGTTCAATTATTTAATTATTCAAATGAAAATTGTTTTAATTTATATTCAGTATCGAATAATAATCCATGTATGAACCATTCATCTCCATGTCAATTTCACGCTAAAAGTATTCTACTTCGTTGCAATCGTTATTTATATTCGAAAAATGTTGATATTACTTATCAATGTTCAAACAAGTAAGTCGAACAGAAAAATTCTATTTTTATTTTTAAAGAACTCGTTTCAATAATTTCAGAGAAATGATATTTTCTAATATAAAACGCAATAGTTTTAGTAACACAAGTAATACATCCAATTCAGAAGAAAATATTGTTTTATTTCTCATTGGTCTGTGTGCAATTATTATTTTTTGGGTGATTATTTTTGCAATTTGTTATATTTATTATTGTAATGATCACGAAGAATGTGATTTACTTTCCCAACAAACTTATTTACGAGATGATATAATTGATTTTAATTTTTCATCCATGAAAATTCCTTCAATGACTATTGATAATCTTTGCCTTCGTGTCAATCCATTCGAAAATAATCATATAACAACATAAATCGTTTGATAGTGCATGCATGCGATTGTATAATAAGATAATAACTAGTACATCATCAATTGTTTTCAATTATAGATACATGTAATATAACACAATGAACAAGTACTGACAATTGTCATTTTTAATTTTCCTATTTTAAAATAAATATTATATAAGCATCATTAGCACTAACTTTTCAATATGATTTTGATAGAGCCTTCAAATATTTTTGAGTTTTAATTTATATCTTAGCGCCGAAATCATTCTTTTATTAATGATTTATTACATATGTTAAATGGAGGACTATTGTTATTGAGTAATCAAAGCATAGATAATTACATCAATAACATACATCGACAATCGACTCATCAAACTAATCTCGAACAAGATAAATCATTAGTTGAAAATAAACCTATTCCAAATTACTATGAATGGTCTTTATGTGATATCAATGCTGCTCATACTGATCTTTTCAATCAAATGCCTTCTCAACGTTCGCAAAATTTATCCAAACTCGAGTCATTAACATATTTTAATTGTAAAAAAACCAATGAATTTTCTCTAACATACGATAGAACTATTCGTGGAGACTACATTTATGCACAGCAACAGTTTGGTACCAGTCAAATGAGTAGACCACATCCTTTACGTAATTCAATTCCATGTGAAGAACAATGTCGATGGATGCCAATTCGATCATCATCAATGATTGGAAGACGAGCTCATTTACCATTAGATTTATTTTAAATAAAATTCTTTCTATGATTTATATTGTAGTTCAGCCTGAAAACACCTTAGTAACTATGTCCATTTTACGTACATAAATACAAATCGAGAATATTGTTTAATTTGTTGCTTTTATAAATCTAATCTATCTACAGACATACATACATGCAGTTGTTAATTCACTGATGACGTTGTTATAACTTTCATAAAATCTAGAAAATAATCAGCATAAACAAATTATCAAATCGAATGTATTCCAATTATAAGGTATAAAAAGCAAAATTGTCGCCATATTATCTGTATTGAAAAAAGAAGATTTCTAATCTAAAATGAAGATTTTATTGTGACACAGCATAATTATGTCACGGATACGGACATGCATGGATTGAGACAATTTACATGCAGTTTTCTCCATTGCAATAAAATGAGTTGAAGCCTCTACACGTATGAAAAAGAGGGCGTTTGAAACAAGAACATGCATGTAATATGTACAGTCAGATATTTTAATGAATATAATAAAACATCTCAACTGTTTTGACATCAATGTGACATGAATTAAGTCATTAAACTAAGAATTGAAAAAAATATATATCATCAATTAAATAGTGTCAGAATAAAAGATTTATCGTTGAAAAATGGCTGTACTATTGAGCCTGTCGAGCATCGATGCCAAAAACAACTGGCATGACAACAAATGATGATGAAGATGAATCAACCAAAAACAAAAAAAGATTCTGGAACAGCTAACTGACAGTGAAATAGCAAAAATTAAGTGTACAACAATAGCACGAGATGAAGTCGATCTTCTTATCGATTTCAAGATTATTGAAAACAATTATGATAATCCGTTTCCATTTTAGAAAGAATACGAAAATACTTTTCCACATTTAGCAAGTGTACCACGTTGTATATTTTTTATACTTTGCAGCTCAGCTGCTGTTGAACGAGAATTTTCAGCAGCTGGGAAACTCATTAGTCAACGAAGATCTAGTTTAGATCCGACAACTATTAATAATATCTTGGATCTTCGTTAGATAGAGAATAAGAAACCTAAAGATTGATTTGAGTGCACTACTTCTTCTTTTTGTACTGTAGGACTTTCTTTTTGTGCACTCTATTGATCATTTATTTATTTCTGTACTCCGGTAGTTATGTATTTATTTTTGTACACATGTGTTCTTGTGATTATCTTTTGCAATCAATGGCCAAATGAATGAATCATATGATAAAAAAATAAAAATATTGATAAAGACTAGACTAGATGGAACGATATCGATCCGAACAGAGTCGATACGTAACGACAAACTGGATAGGACTAGAGTAGCGTACCTCCACTCTCGCCAATAAACCTTTTCTGGATTCTGTTTTTAATGATTTAAAAAGCATCACTTGTGTAGTTTTTATCAATTCAGTTATAATAATAACATTCAACACATTTGCAATCAAGCTATAATCTAAAACTGTTTTTACAATTTAAGAAAGCTCGATATCGGAACTGTAAACAGATAGATTTTAAATTTAAAATAATTGTCTAACGTAACTACGTTGCTTGCTGAATTCATTGCTCGGAGTCCAAAGGACTTAACGAAACTCCAAGGAACTGGATTCTGCCATTTATTCCTTGCTCACACTCCACACCCTATTTTTGCGTTTCTGTCTGTGTTATTTTTCCCAAAGTGATCTTGTTGTTTTCTGTATTGGTATATTACGGTTATTGTTCGGAGGAAAAACTTTCCTGCTTGGAAAATTCCCTTCCATAGAGAATCTTTACTATCGGTACTTAATGAATTTTATTGTAAAAAAGCCATTTTTAATCAAATAAACTAAATCTAAAACACAAATTAATTCAATACGGACTTGTGGTGCTGTAGATCAGTATTAAATTTTACATCGGGACACACAAAAACTCCTCACTTTAAGCTTTTCTTCAAATATTAAATTTATTTTGAGTCATTCTGTAATGTGATGACAATGACTCTGCCGGATGTTTCTCTGTTCGTTCTTACTCTCACGATATCTTTTAAAAAGCATTTGTTTTTCTGGTGTAGCGACCTTTTCATGTCATCGATATTAATCTTGATTAAACGGTGTGCTGGGAAAATGTCGAAAGTGAAAAACAAAAAAACAATGACGCCTCAAGTAAATGGCGATTGTCACCACATATACTTCATTGTTTTCTCTTATAATTTTACTAGTGTAGAATTTTAGTCAGTATTGATAGGGATGACTAACTATTGATACAAGTAACAACAACTAATAAAGAGTGGATATGCACTATCAATTATTGTGCAGCTAAAGTGCATACTGATTAAGATAATCGATTGATGAAAACTGTCTGCAATCACAGTCATCTTCCAGGAAAAGAAAAACTTGAGGTTCGTGAAGCTCGTGAAAAAATGACAAACTTAAAAGCAATTTTTCTCACCGTTAACATTTCAGCTAAATTTCATACAAAAAACATACATTATATTATTTTCAATTCTAAAATATTAACTGACAATGTTTCATGTCAATATAATTTTTTCGACATTTTCCCTTTCGGTATTTTCTTCCGACATTATGACGGCCAACCGATTAAACAATGACTCTGATAGGAAGATTCCAAAAGAGATCTGGGAAAAATCATTTCTCAACTGAATATGATTCTATATATACGCACTTTACAAGAATGAAACTGTTGCAAACCTTGTCGAGAAGCATTTCTGAATAGTTGAAAAATCTTGAAACCTTGTAAGTAATTATAAGCTTTGATAATTTTTCTTTTGATGTACGATGAGGTATGTTCAGATTTCCGAAAAAAGTAAATTTCATAAAACAACAAATTTCTATCTCACTATTAAAAGACCAACAGGAGTATCAACAGGAAGTTCCTTGAAACTTCCGTAATTACAACTACATGCGAATGAAAGTTATCAGAAAATACCACATTTTCTGAAACCTCCCAACAAAATTTCTTGAAAATTTTTAACTCAGTTTCGTATACAAGCAGAAGTACCCCGTTAATTTAAGAAATAGCTAGTACAATGACAACAATTTTCAGCACAAAAAAGAAGTAGATTTCTAAGTAATTTCAATAATTACCTGAAAGCTACCAAAATTAATAGACATTATTCTCATTCCTGCGGTAGCGCCTTGAAATCTATGTAACTTACATATAGAAATATTAGAAATTCATTGGTTGACCAAAATTTTGAGGAATTTTATTGGCAGAGTTCATTTCCTAGGTAATGTTGGTTTGGAGTTTTGTCAAATTAATTTTTTATCGAATTATTATGTCAGTAATTTCTCTGGAAGATTAAAAGTAGATGTTATTCACCTAAAACATTGATCTGGGGATGCTGCTATACAGCATAAGTAGTTTTCTAAATATGAATATTTATCTGGGAAATCTGCCCAGTGCTGGATTGTATCTAATAATTTTTGTTCTTATCAATAGGCTAAACAAAAGTTGAATACTGTTAAATCACAAAATGATGAAAAAACGCATTGCTATTATTGGTGCCGGTCCGTGTGGTCTATCTCAATTAAGTGCTTTGAAAGATGATGCTTTTGATCTTATCTGTTTTGAACGTCAGTCCGAATGGGGAGGTCAGTGGTTATACCCATATCAAAATGAAGCTGATTCTTCTGAAGAATATATTCATAGTAGTATGTATCGACAGTAAGTCATTTCTACATAGGTTTTATTGGATAAATTTCTATCTATTTTCTTATGTCAAGGCTTTGGTCAAATGGTCCTAAAGAACTTGTTGAATATGTGGACTACACGTTTGACAATCATTTCGGCTACTCTACCCCGTCATATCAACCGCGTTCAGTCGTTTTTGATTATCTTACTGGCCGAGCCAAAAACAAAAATATAAGGAAATTTATTCGATTTCAAACTGTTGTTCATAGTGTTAATAACGAACAGGACATCTTCAAAGTTACTGTTGAAGATTTAAAAACAAATATCATCGAAGAGTTAACTTTTGACTTTGTTATCGTTGCTGCCGGTCGTTATGCAACACCAAATATTCCTCAATTTCAAGGAATGAAGCAATTTCCTGGTCTTGTTTTACATTCGAAGCGTTTCCATGATGCGTCTAAATTTGAAAATCAGCACGTATTGATTATTGGCAGCAGTTACTCAGCTGAAGATATTGCTTTACAATTGTGTAAATTCGGTGCACGGTCAATAACAATTAGTTATCGCACACGACCGTTAGGATACAAATGGCCAGATGAGAGAATTAAAGAAGTTCCACTGCTGGAACGCATGGAAAATCGATTGGCATATTTTCAAGACGGGACAAAAAGCGAAACTGAAATTGACAGTATTATTTTCTGTACAGGATATCGACATCATTATCCATTCATGGCTGAGCATCTTCGTCTGAATTGCCCAACAAAAGTTCTTTCTCCACCAAATCTATACAAAGGTATTATCTGGTCGAAACAACCTAATCTGGCTTATTTAGGCATGCAGAGTCTAGTTTTTCAATTTACAATGTTTGATGTTCAAGCTTCCTTTGTACGCGATGTGATTCTTGGTCAAATAAGGTTACCTGACCTGGAATCACGAGAACAAGATATTGCTGAATGGATAGATCTTGAAAAAAAGTTAAAGCCGGGTGACGGAGAAAGTGAATTTTATTATCAAATCGATTACATGCGAGATTTACTAACACAATGTCATGCGCCTCCTCAATTCGACGTAAATAAAGTCATAGCTGGTGTGAAAGAATTGGTTAAACACAAACAAGAAAATGTTTTCACTTATCGTGATCATTCTTTTGTATCGATCGTCACTGGAAGCAGAGCATTAAGCATCAATCCTAGTTTACCATGGTTGAAAAACATGGCTGATTCTGTAGAAGAATTTTTAAATCAGTCACTTAGAAAAAGACAACTATAATTTATTTGTACAATTCTCATAAGAAAGAGATATGTAGAGTATAGATCGATAAAATTTCTTAGACTAATGAGCGAAGCTTCATCAATCAACTAGTCAAAAATTTTTATTATTCTGGATTGCGAGTTACGCCTTTTCCTTAGCTGTACATGTATCACAATGGTTCTACATTTTCACAGTTTCCTGATTTTTAGAAAATGATTCTAATTCATTCTAACTTCAGTGAATAATTATGTTTCTTTTTGAAATTTGGCTGTCGTTCATAAAACGTGCCAAGACTTAAACAAGAACAGAATTATTCATCAAGGTTGGAACAAATAAGAACTGGCCACCCACTCTGCCTCTTTTTCCTCTTTTTATCAAAAACTAGAGTGATGTAAAAAAAAGGATTTTTTAAAATTTTAATTTCAATAAAAGTTAAAGTTTACAGTGTATTTTTCAAAAAAATCATTGCTCCTGAAAACATCATTTTTGTCATAGAAGAACAATATTATATAGAAAAAGTTATTTCTTAATAAAAAAAAAATATTCTTAAGGGTGTCAGTGTGGGTGGAAGTAATATGTAAGAGAAGATTCAAAGTAAAACCCGTACCCTCATGTTCTTTGCCGCACCAATAATGGATTTTAAAATGTTTTGGTGGTGACTAAAATAATTGTAATACAAAAAATGGAATAATTCGCCAACGTTCCCTTTTGTCGTTACTCAAAAACCAAAACAATCAAAGTAATTGTTCTAGTCGCCATAAAATAGGAAATAAGTTCTATTTTCATCAAATATTTCCTTATTCTATTAAATAGATAAAAACAAGCGTTAAAGAACAAGTAACAGTCAACGAAGCAAAACTACTTGATGCAACAATATATCATTAATTCAATCACTGACTTTTTGTCATCGGTATTCAACATTATCGCTAATCTACGATAATATTTCCTTATCTGTTTTTCTTTTTATCTCTATTCCAGCAAACCAAACAAACAAAAACCGATGAAGAGGGATAATTCAATACAAACAATAAACTAATGATTCAGTCCCTTTAGCAAGATCGAAATCAGTCTTGATGTACTACTCATTCACACTCATCTCTGTATTTTCCCATTGATACTGGGCTTCTGAATTCCGTGAATTCGGTCAGGTCTCGTTGGACATATCTCTAACCGACGATGAACTCTTGTCATGACTTTTGAAAAGAAAGAATTTATAGCAGATGTAACAAAAGAATAAGAGAGCTTGTTATTTTCCACTCGTTCTAATGTGTTTTGAGTTGAATAATTATGTTTCAGTCAAAAACGATTGTTTGAGTCTAGACATTTGACTGTATCCCTAGAAAAATTTGCTCGACAAAACGAAATAATCTGTCTACATGAAACTACAGACTTCGATTTATTTTTATATTTCACTATGCTGATGAATATGCAAAATCCACAATAGTTCTTCCGCATGATGGAGATGAGGGAGAATATAATGAGTTTGTAACGGTCTGTTTTTTTTTATTATCTCTGAACCCTTATTTGTTGTTCCATGTGCAAGTTTCGTATACTCATTTGTTCCTTATCTTCTTCAGATTATTCTCGCCCTCTACTCTCTTATATTTTATAACACTGTTCACTTATTTCCACCATGTAAAAGCTTCTTTTACGACTTCTACGCTCTATTTCTATCAAAAATTCGCTTTATCTATCGAATATTATTTTCATTTTTATTCATTTCATTTTGCGCAAGCGTTACTCAGAACTCAAATCTGTTAGAACTGAATCGCTTCCGCTCGATAATTTGTTTTTCTCTCAACGGAAAGTTCCTCATAATATCAAAGAAATCATCTTTAAATTTTTCTGAATAAATAGAACTTCTCCGTTTTATTTCTTGAATATTAGTAGGATAAAATCAAAAGTCAATACAAAGAGCGAAAAAACCCTCAACAAATAATTGGATAACTAGCCATCGTGGCAATACCACATTGATTTTTTTTGTTACGTGTCATCTTGATATAACCTTTAGCACCCCAGCTTGTACCCCAACTGAAAAGATGGTAAACAAATGGTAAAATAGTCAATAAAATATCTAAAGTATTATAATTACCTGTTTTTTACAAGCCAATAATCTTTGCCCGAATCTTTACCGTAACCTATAGCGAGAACACCATGATCAAGTTGAGTTTGTGAGCAAGCTGGTTCATTGTAGACTAAGCAAATCGTGTAAAATGATAGGAGGATACGAGAATTAATAAAAAAACAATACATACCACCGTTTTTGTATAACTGAAATGATGAGTGACTAGCATCAATAGCAACCGACATTGGCCCAATAGTAGCAACGGCTTGTTGAAGCGCTTTTTCGTCTTCTGATGCAATGTCAATGAATCCACAAACTTTGACAACAACCTTTGATGTATTGAACACGCATGTTTTATCAATGGCTTCATATGGATATGAACCTTCGGTTTCAATACCACCGGCTTCTTTGACATATTCGAAGGCTTGATCCATCAAACCACCATTGCAACCCATATTACCCTGTTTACCAGAACAATCAACTAACTGTTGTTCAGAGAGTGCAACAAGTTCACCAGTTTTAATGGCATTTGCACTTTCAATTGAACCAACTGCTGAGAAAGCCCAGCATGATCCACATTGACCTTGATCTTTGACATGCACAACATCACCTTTCTGACGCCAGTCTATTAAGAAAACAGTTAAAAAGATCGATAATTTCATCCGTTTCGATAAATACCAACAGTATCTGGTAATTCAACATTTGGATCTGATGTAAACGTTTGATGATCTTGATTGTGCTTTTCTTGCATTTTGCCATTGAAACCATTCAATACTTTAACAAATTCGTCGACAGTCTAGTTCACGAAATAAATTGTCAATAAACTGTACTTTAAATTTATGGTATAAAACTTTACTAAATCAGCATATTTGTTCATTTCAAGCCAATATGTATGAACACCAAGATCAGCTTGAAGATTGTGTTCTTCAACTATCTTCAAATTATTTTCCCAGACAATACGACTATAATTTCAGAGTATAGTGATCAATCGAATACAGATATGAAGAATAATATCTCATACCGAAGATGTTCTTCAACATTAGAATAGTGTTTATTGTGCGTATCTTTCCATAACTTCCACTTTTGAGTGAGCGTCACATCGCGAGACAGCGTACAACTGAAAGCGAGCACAACAATTGTAAGAATTGCAATAGATTGCATCTAAATGTTTTGATTATAAGTTAAGACATTATTCTATCACGGGATACTCACCTTCGTTGGATAAAAGAAAACAAGGAATATGATTCAGCCACACCGTGATGAAAACATTTAAAATATCGCTTATCTTAACTAGCGCGTAGTGACTGACCAATAAGTTTCATGCTAAAGTGCATTGTCATTTTGTATATTTAGATTGATATCATGATTTTGTTTTCTCTGATGATACCTTGTCATAAAAAAAAAAAACGTTGACTCAGTTAAAAGTTGCGTTTTTTCTTTTGTGCATGTAATTTTGTGTATTTAAAGTCGATACATCGTTACAGAAATTCTTTTCTTGAGGATATGAGCGCAAATAACATTCACACACTCAACTATTCATACTAACACCCACATCCTACAAGCATAGTTATTCTCAAATTAGAAGCTCGTGTGGACTGGCTGAATTTTAAAAGTTTTTATGAGTTTGCTATAGCAAAGATGAATTTCTGAGAGATGACACCCCATTAGTCATTTTCGATGTTCACTCATGTAGAAAGACATCATGTATATTAGTAANTGATGATAATAACTTTTTATTTGTAAAAAAGATTGAACAGGATAAAAAAAAGAATTTCAAAGCAATAAATTCAAAAAGAAAACAAGACAAAAACAATAGCTCTCAAATCAAGACTTTTGTTTTATAATGATATTTTTGCTTTCATTTACTGCGCAAATTTAATTAGAAAATGATTTCTTTTTCCATAAAATACCATACGACAGATGTGCGACCCTTACCAAGTTCTCCGGCAACTGCAATAAAGGCGTTTTGAGTTAAACCAATATCATCTAGGAGATAAACGTATGAATGAATATGCATGATCAAAAAAGGAAAAGAAATGAAGTTATTTCATAAAAAAGATACATACTTGCTTTACAATCAGGGCATCGATCAATAAAACGAACAATAATTTCACCTACGGGACCTTTGACAACAGCTTTCTTTTGACAAATTGGGTTTGAGCTTGGGATACCTTGAAGAGTAAATGGATCAAATTGTGCTTGATTAAGAGCAGCACTATAAATTGTTTGATTATTTTCATCCAATGATATTCCTCGTTCAATACCGCATGTTGAATATTGTGAACCGGCCTTGGTTTCATTGTAATATGTTGCTTCTCCTTTAAATTCTCCCTCAAGTGATACTGGTTCACTTTGACTGCCTGATTTTTTATAACCGCAATAAGGACCAATTCTATCACAACTAGAATCATTCAAAATAACATTTTCTATCAAATATCAAATATAAATCAATCAACATACTATCCATAACGTGTACAGCAAAGACCAACGCCACATGATGTAGCACCACAATTGTTATATGTAACAGTAGCACAATAAGCGGCTGTATTTCCACACCTATACAGATCAAAATAATGAAATTTAAAATGAACATTTTCTTCTTTCCATAACACGAAGAAGGAAATCAGAGTAGCTTACTGTCCTTGTTGCGAACAACATGAGCCACCTGGACAACCAGTTATTCCACATTGGTTTTGCACTGGAGCAGGGGCGACAAAAACAGTACCGCCACCACCACCGCAATATTCAATTGATTGTCCACAGCTAATTCATTTGTTATAAATTATATTAAATACCGTATTCGAAAATAGAAGATACATACTGTCCATAAGCTGAACAGCAACCACCAGTTCGACAACCAACAAGACGACAATCATTGGCAACATATAATGAACCACTACCGGACCATCCTAAATATGAAGAACCTCCACCACCACAATATTGAGCTCCTGAGCCACAGGCACCAAACGCCGAACAACACTGACCAACACCACAATATCCACTTACCAAACAGTTGCCAGCTAGAATAAATCGTATGATTATTTATCAGTACTAACCGTTTTTCTATCATTTGAACTTACCAACATTATTTACGAATGAAACTACTAAGAGACTCACATAACTGATAGTCAACATTGTTATATTTGTATGAGAGTATTTCGATTTTGATATGATGATGATGATGATAATAAATTATTTAAAACTGCAATGATTGTTACTTTTTTTTCGCATCCTTATATACTACTGTAATCTGCAATCAAATGCTCCCGCATTTCTACATTTGCACATAAGAAAATTGTCCTTGATGTCTACTTATCAACTGATATTTTAGATATATCGATAACATTGCCATTGATCCTCTATGAAGGTCGTCGCCAATTTCATTTTATTCTAATATAAATCGAATTTTTTTCAACTTAGCAAGTCAGCATGAACGTCTTATTTGAGAATAAGTATATTTATATGAAGATTTTCATTTTTTTCATAGCTGTGGGTACAATAAAAATAAGTATTTAAATAATAAATTTTTTTTAAAGTTAAAAAATGAATTAAAGCACACCAGAGCCGATCAGAGTGCGTAGTGTCAAGCCCTAAACGCATTCAATTGTCTAGACTTTCATTTACAGTAATATCAACATTTGGCAATATTTTTAATTGAATTACCATGACCCTCCCCTTCCAGATTCAGTGAAACCTCAATTTTGAAATTTTGCGCATATTCGAGATACGAAACTTCACAATTTGTGCATGAATCTTAAACTTTAAATAAAATAATGCCCAATTAAACATTTGTGCAATAAAAATTTTATTTTATGCTTAGATTTTGATCTGTGCACAAACCAATCTGCTAGTCTCAATCTTTGTTTTTCAGCAATCGATTAAGTCGACAATCAGATAATATATAAAAATGGACTGTAATTAAAATAATTTAAATGAAATGCAGAGTTGAATGTCGTCGACGCGTTTTTGCGTTATTTATTATTGAAATGCTCATGAGAGCTTTGTATTAGAAAAATGGAATTTAAAGATAAATATAATATAGGAAGAGAAAAACTTTACAAAATATAAAAGTGTGTGGGCATGAGTGTCGGTGGATAATTGACCAAATCTACACATTAAATTGAAAACTTGAACAAAAAAATATGGAACGCTTCACGATTTTGCGTGTCATCCTTGCGCAGGGGCCATGCTAATCTTCTCTGTATCGTTCCAATTTTATTATATGTCCCACCGAAGTGGGACGACTATCAGCCTATCTTATGGCTATATATATTGAATCAAGAGAAACGGAAATAAAAAGGTGAATGAGGAGAATGAAGAATTTCGAGTAATACAAATAGCTGACATCTATTTAAAAGAAAAAACAGTCGTACAGGACGAATTCTGTTTTCTGTTAGCATCATTGTGACACATTCTGTATGTTATCGTATATTTGATTGTAATTACGGAACACAACGTGTTTTTCCAAATAGGTGTTATTCAGAGAGGAGAACAGAAAAAATATGAATCACATGAATGTTTTATATTGGAATGTAAGCATATAGAACAACAGCGATTATCAGCATCTGTCGTACTATTTTCTTTCTACTATGTCATAAGCATGAGCGTATGTAAACTGAATATTTATGTCTATATTCCTTCCCACATTCGCATTCATAAGCAGATTTAGCGGTAAAACTCCTCAAGGTCTAGTTGTGTGAGACATACGTGGAAAACAAGAAACAAAAACAAATTATCGTCCCAGTTACCATATCAATTTTATTTTGAAAGTTTTCATGAGAATAGTCAGAGTATAGTTCGGTAGAGCCTTGATACAAAAATTTTACACCACCCCAAAATGTGGACAACTCCAGAGTTAGCTATACTAGTAACAAAAATATTGGCAACCAATTCCGTAGCAATCGTCGTTGTTGGATATGAGTTTATTACCCGTTATTCATATGGAACATCAGTACTCCTCTTTTTGTCTCATAGCATCTCTTTAATTCCAGTGGATTTGCATGAAAAAAACTCCAAGTTTATCATCTCTGCATTCACTGATGAGTCCTAATCGCCACCCATACCTACACTCATATCCTTTTCCTCGAGAAACATAACTCTTGTTATATCTCATTGAAAGAAATATCATTTAATTTGGTTGAACAAAAAAGGTTGCGTCATAATTATCCTGTGTGTGAATTGTGACGATTGTTTTACAGATGATACATTCTACCTTGGTATTATTCAGCGTACGCCACTGTTGCCAACATTGTTCACACATCACTTTATGCTGGCAAGGTAAAAATCGCACTGTACGTTCTCGTTCTTCACATGACATACACAGTTTTATTTCAATAGTTGGCGGAATGCTTTGAAAAATGACTACTAAGTCATCTGCACGTGGTCGCTTAGTAGGAATCGGATCAAGACATGCGAGAATTTGATCTATATACACTTGTAAGTGTGCTTTAGATTGAGCTTGTGCAAGAAGCAATTGTTTGACATTCGGTAATGCATTGATGTCTAGCTGTTGATAGGAAGATTTAGGCAGCATCTCGTATAGAAGAAGTCCAAATGAGTAGATGTCAGCAGCAGCTCCATCATAGGTGACAAATCCGGTATGTTGCTGCAAATATGCAGCAACTATCTCTGGTGGTAATGGAAATGTGCCTAATATAGTTTTATTATATAATGCTGATTTGGCTGTACCAAAATCGATAATATAACATTGTTCATTATCATCAAGCATAATATTACTTGATTTAATATCTCGATGAACAATTTCAAGATGATGAAGCTTGGCAAGTGAATTAGCGATTGATAGTGCAAAACTGACAGTACGCGAAAAATGCATTTGATGAATATTTTTTATTAAGTAATCTCTTAATGACATCGAATACCTTGGCATAATGAGCCAAAGTTCGCTTTGATTATTAGCTATGTTGTTCTCATAGACATGAAGGAGTGGAACAATATGACCATCAGAACATAAGCGTGTAACTATTCGATGATAATGAGCTTCCAATGCAACCATCTGATTAGTTTCAGCTGACGAATGAATTAATTTTTTTACAGCTAAATTAGTTTCTGTACCCCACTGAGCCGTATGAACGGTAAAGAAGCCACCCATTCCTATCTGTTCACCTAAAACAGGTCGAATACCACCATGTTTAGCTAGTTCTACTGCAGCTAGTAGTTGACATTCAATTTTAGAAAAACGACCTGAAAATTGATTGATCAGATTATGAAGCGTCTGTTGATCGGAAAGATGTTTTTCAATGTACTTCTGATTTGATGCAATATTCTTAGCAAATGCCTTCCTTTGTTCTTCTATCCATGAAATCACGTTAAGACTAAAATTATTCTTTTGCTCTTCGATTTCCTTTGCAATTTTTTCCATACAATAGTCTGCAAATGTCTTTCGATTGGCTTCGTTTGACAACGTTGCATAATCATCCATAGCATCGAGCAATTTGTATACAAGATCAGCATCGTTTTTTATTGCTGCATGATTAAATCGATTATACATTTCTTTTCCATAAGCACTAATACGGGTTGGTAAACAAAGAAAAAAACGACGAAGTCGTAATGGCAGTTTTACAATATTATCCAGCAAACTATTGAATAACGTCGTATGCTCTAACACTTCTACAGAAATCTCACTAAGTACCTGTCGTTGAGCAATGGTAAGTAGCTCATTTTTACGTACGCCACGTTGCCGTTGCAAGTGATTTTTAATAAATGTTTTTACTTCATCTCGCTTGGCAATTATTGTATTATTGGCAGCTACCTTGATTACTTGTTCTTGGACGGCCAATCTAATATAGTTCCGAATTGTCTTTCAATGGTCTTCCAATAATGTATCAATCGGATCATTAGTACGTGTGATCAATGCAGCTTGATGGATAATTTCTGGTTTGCGTTCTTCGAGGATTTTCAACATGTTTCTAGTCATATCATCAGTTAATGTTGGTGATAGCGTTTTATATTCATCAAAAAACATTTGACCCCATTCTAGTGCTTCCTTACGTAAGCTATCCCACTGATGAGCCGAACGAGGCGTCGTTGAAATAGTGTAATCGAAGAAGTCATCGACTGTCATGAGAATATCTCGTGCTAGTGTAAAAGTAGGTGTCGAATAAACTTCTACAGCAAACTGAACAATACGTCTAAAGGCAGCCGTATTAATCATATTTGTATATACTTCCCATGGGTCATAATCACTTGGAATGGTACAAATATCAAAACATGTACATTCATCAACAGAATCTGGTAAACGACCAAGTACTTCACTTGCCATTTCACGTCGTCGAAGAAGAAGTTCATAACAACGTTGTTTCTTTTCATGTAATGTATTTTCGAAGAGGTCCAATGGTACATTTTCTGGATCATCGTCAAGTAAATAATCGTTCGCAATCGATGTACAATCAGCTTTGGTATTTAAAAAAAATACCGATACGCGCTCCATAGAACCTAGAGCATTTTTCATTGCCAGAAAACAACTCTTATCCGTATCACTAATCGTAGCATTATCATAAAGAAAGAGAAGTGTCGGCTTAATGCGTTTGACAAGTTCATGCAAATTATCGGTTAAGATTTGTTCACGATTGTCCGATAAGAAGCCAGGTGTATCATAGATATCAATGCCCAACGATAAAATATCCGATGGTAAACAAACTTCAACAAAACATTTGGCCCATTCATTAAATTCTTTTGTTTTCTCATTAATATCTGTCGGTCGCTTAACATGCGGTGATAAAATATTCGTTATACTTTCCCAATCCGGTTGTTGATTATTAGAAAAGAATGATGATAAATTACCTTCATGTTCAATCAACAATTTTTCAATCGTTTTGTAGACACGAAAACATGCTTGATTACCAGGTGCATATGTCAATTCAACAATACGCGCAGTTACTGGTCCAATACCTGACGGCAGTATATTACCGATACCAAGAAAACGTTGAATAAATGATGTTTTACCACTTGAATTTGCTCCGAATACGGTAAGAGCAGGTTGTCTAGCAATGGCATGCTCTTGAATAATATCATCAGATACTTGCTGGAAACGTTCTTCTTCATCAGTATTGTCATCAAGCATTACTGTCGATGAAGAACGTTGAGAGCCAAATGTTGTCTAAAAACACATATTGATAATAATCCTACTCTGATCTCTATTTGAGCAAAAACAAACGTTTTTTTTCCTAATTTTTTCCTTTGATATTCAAGAAAAATTGCTTCTTGATTTACAAATTTCAATATACTCGTCAAAAATACAAAGTAAATAGTTTTTAATCATAAGTAAGCGTAATCGAATACGGTAAACTAGATTCTGCTAAGTAAAGCTGGCAAAAAATACCAAGACTTTTGTTTTTCTTCATTTCTTTTTAGATTTCCCTGTATCTAGTTATATTAGAAATGAATCGGTTCATGTCTTACAGTTCGCGATTGGATAGACTGTAGATTTTGTAACAATTCTTGACGTAATTGTTGAAGTTCTTGTGCTGTTTGATTAACATCAGTTTTGAACTGCGAAGCCCATGCAAGCGATGCTTGGATTGGTATGTTATCGGATGAAATCATCTAAAAACAGACGAAGAAAAAGGATGCAAGCTGTTTTATACAGTATAAGACCGAAGAAAGTTGTACCCCTCAGGAGGTAACGTTGTTTCTCATCCCTTCGAGAAAAAATTGAAATATCCTTCGAACATAGCAAATTTATTACAGTTTAATCACAGCTCTTCGTTTGATAGCTATCTGGAGGAACATTTCGGGAATACAATGTTATCATAAAGGCACAAAATCACACACAATACTGGAAAAATGTCGTAAAAATGTATATATTTCGTACATGATAAGTCTTAATAACTATATAATTCATTGTTGTTGTGCCTATAATTGAACTAGTCTAGATTTGTGAGCGACAGTAATAATGACGAGCAATACCTGATTTACAGTAACCATGAGAATTCCACGAAGAACAATTATATTACTAAAAGTCTATTGTCATGGTTGGAACTGTTCTATCCTCACTAGACTTAACTTAACTATAATTCATCATGTGCGCATTAAATTTAATACAGATTTAGGAGGAAGTTCAAGAGAAACTAAAAACATTCCTATTCAACGTCTCATAGATTACTATGGTTTTGTTGCAAATCCTGTGGAATACATAGATAGCATCTTATTTACAGTTACTTTACAAATTACCATCGGCCTCATACTTCGATAACTATTGTTTATTTTATCTTTCAATCAATATCAAGATAAGAAAATCTTTGTAAAATAATTGTCAATCTAGAAAGTTTTAGCTCGTCTTATTGAAAATCAAATTCGTTCTGGAGAAACTAAAAACCTGAATAAAATACT
Organism: Rotaria magnacalcarata; assembly: GCA_900239745.1. NCBI lineage: Eukaryota > Metazoa > Rotifera > Eurotatoria > Philodinida > Philodinidae > Rotaria > Rotaria magnacalcarata. The sequence continues at coordinate 165,735 of OENM01000028.1, forward strand.
GGATGTAGAAACATTAAATCAAAGCATGTCGTTGATCGTTGATAAAGTTCAATTTTTGTTGAACGAGCTCAGCTGCCATTGGTCTCTCATAATTAGCTTGAGAACATCTCAACATGAGCTCATTAAACTGATCAATAATTGCCGAGATTGTTTCATCTTGTTCAATGAAGGCATTTAAAATCTGTCCAATTTCCCCAAATCCTTTTATATCTTCGTTCGCTCCATTGATAGTCGATGATAAATCGTGACGTATGCTGAGATCAGATTCATCATGCCAATTACCCAAGTCGATTAACATTGCACAATTGTCTGCCGTAATTACAATATTACTTGGAACAATATTTCTATGAATAAGGCAATTTTTATGTAAAATTACCAATGCATGAATAATAGATATCAACCATTTGAGAATTGTTTTAATTGGAATTGATTCTGAATGTTCCTCTAAATATTGTTCTAAGCTACAATGTATCGGCAAAAAAATCATCCATAGTTCAAAAATTTGTTCATCCAAACGATGTTCATAGAGATATGAAAGATGACAAATATTTGGAACGCCCAATTTAGCAACTGTACGATGATAGTGAGCTTCATAATAGGCTGCAGTTGGTTGATCAGGTAGAGATCGGCTAATCTTTTTGACAAGTAAATTTTTTTTATCACCCCAATCAGCTGTAAATAAACTGAACATAGTTGATTTCGAATCTCCACTGCGAATTTCAGGTATTAATCCATTCATTTTTGCCATATCTTCTGCTGCACAAAGTTGACATTCGATAACAATAAAATGAGAAATATGTTGCTCTATTAAGCTATGCGTTTCTTGAGTTAAACTGAGGAAAGGACGTGCCGCATCATAATGCATCTGAATGCGGGATAATAATTTAGCTCTCTCTTGATCTCTCCAAAGTTCGATTGCTCGTTGCATTTCATTTTTTTTCTCAGCGAGCATCGTTCCAATGTTCGACAAGTAACGATAAATTTGATCATTGAGCTGTTTTGGGGGATTTTTATCTTGAACTGTAGGCAATTGTCGTATATCTTCTAAAAATACCCTACTAGTTGTTTCATCTTCAATGCCTACTTGTTGAATATTTCTGGAGCATACTAGAACCGGTGTCGATATTGTATTGACTATGTATAAAATACTTGTACCGCCCGTGTTTTTCATAGCATAATCATCGAGTAGAAGTGCTGAAAAATCGCTTATTTCCTGATTACGCAATGCACCAAAAAGAATTTCATTTGAAACAACATCTTGAATCATATCAGAATGTGATTTAACATGCTCGAATACATTTTTCATAAAATTGCGAAGCGTTTCACGAACAGTTGGTGTGATCACTTGAAGACGTACAGCAGTTTTAACGGTTAATTGGATCAGATTTTGTGGTATGCGGACACTTGAAATTAGTTGTACTATTGATTCACTTTCCATATTCAATTGTTGAAATATTTTTGAAAAAAGATCTGATAAAAACTGATCTGTTTGCGATTTGTAGATTTCAGAGTATTTTTTCGCCCAAACTTGCGCATCATGATACAATTGCAATAAATGCTCCTGTGTTCGATGAGTTGTTATATGTAATAAATCGAAAAATGAATCAATCACAGGCAATACTAATTTGCATACACGTTTTGCTATAGCTAAATCATTATTGGCAACAAATTGAATGATGCGTCGAATAGTAGCTTCATTCATAGTTGGACCATGAGGTTTGATTAATTGTGAATTAACGCTACACAAATCGAAGCATTGACATTGATCGATTGATATTGGTAAACCTTCTAGTTTATCATTGACAAGAAAAGGAGCATCCAATAATAATTTATATCGTTGAATTCGTTCGTCGGCTAATATAGTTAGAAATTCGTTTTCATTCATACCTTGTTTAAACTTTGGCATGCGGTTCAGATCAGCTTTTGAATTCAAAAAGAATATACTCATCTCATCTAAATCATGCAGAGCCGTTTTGACTGCTAAAAAACAGCCTTTAGTTGCATCATCAGTTGATGGATTCGCATACATGAAAACAAGTGTCGGATGAATTAGCTCGACAAGATCGTGCAAAATTTCTTTGAGTACTGGAGCGTCATCCGAAAGAAAACCAGGTGTATCGTAGACATCAACACCTAAAGCTAGTGTAGACGATGGAATATGAATTTCAACAACAGAACGAGCCCATTCAGCGAATTCCAGTGATTTCTCATCGATTCCTTCGGGTCGTTTCACATGTTTCGCAAGCGCACGCCCAATACCCATCCAATTAGGCTTCTCAGAAGAAAAATATGTCGAAAGATTTATTTCATCATCAGTGAGTGTATGATCTCGAAGTGATTTTTTAATTCGAATACATGCTTCGCCAGGTACAGCATACGTAAGTTTTGTAATTCGAGCTGTAACCGGACCATCGCCGGATGGCAGCATTTTACCGATGTTTAGGAATGCATGTAAAAATGCTGTTTTACCACTTGAATTTTCCCCACATAGAGCTAATTGAATTTTATCCGAAGTTACACGAGCATTTAACTGTTCGATGCGTACTGTATCAATCAATGGTGATTGAGGATCATCGGATGCCACCAAGCATTGTATGATCGAATTGTCGAGAAGTTCTTCACGCAAACTAAGAAAATGATGAACATTACGTCGTACAATATTTCGAATATGATGATTTGAATGAATGATGGTTTGCAACTTTTTTTCATGACTATAGACTACGGCGCCCTCTGTCATTATCAATCTAAAATGCGACGCAATGGAATATATGTCTGAAAAGGTAAATCTTGTAATTGCATAGTCAAAAATGTATGCATGAGTTTAGATTTATTTTACAATATCTTCTTTTTCGTCTATCAATGAACATCACTTGAGATTTTACTAAATTTGAGATGTTCCGAAAAGCGAACTCTTCTCTTCTGAAAAACAGAAGCTTTGCATTTATCTGAGCGAATAGACTAGTTGTAGAAACATTGTTTTTCACGTTCTTTTTAGATACTTTTCATTCAAGAGTTCTCGATAAAATAAATATCATTATTTAATTAGATAAGTAATAAACTATAATTTACAGGCAAAATCTATAACAATACGCAATAAGATTTTATTCAATCGATTCACTATTTTCTCGGTACGTTTTATTAAGTTACATCTAATAGAATTGATTTTGAATGTTAATTAGTAGTAAAAGATTGAATTATCTGTGATCATTAGAATACCATTGCCACAAAGAAATAAACATGGTAAATATTTGAACTACATTCAAAAGTTCACATTGTCCCACGTCTTCTTCTACGTCTACTCAAATCAATCCGATTCATTACTCATTTTTCGCTTGTTTTGTTTTCTCTTTGAATAACTCAATCGTCTAAAGGTATAATGCAATATCACCTGTGCTGATTAGAACAAGGCAAAAGGGTGAAAATCAATGTAAATAATACGATTCTTTGTTTTAAGTGTCTGTGAAAAGTCATTCTGTTTACCCAGCTAATTAACTGTATTCTAAGATTAACACCTCGTTAAATTATTGTGATTTCTATGCTTTTTTGCGTCTAAAAACAAACCTATAAAGATATTTGATACTTGAATTCTATGCTGCTCAGAGTCACTACCGAAGACTTATTAATAGCTGCTCAAAACATGTACCAAAAGTTACCAGAATCCACACTGCATTTGTGAGATTTGAACTGTCTTTCTTTGTTCGGTGGAAAGCTATTTATTTCACTCAAGCTACATAAACAATTGTCATACAAGAAAAAGAAGAAATGTTTTACTTTAACGATCTCTACGACTTTTCTCAGTCGACAACAATTCAATCTCAACATCATAAAAAAGGTTATCATCAGATTTATCACATACTAATATAAACTTCAAAAGTCAATATAGAACCTATCGCCTTTGAATAAAAAATTTGCAGCGTAACTGATTTACAACCGATGTTTTTAATTGAATAAAGTTAGCAGAAGATTCAAGGATATCATGTCTTATAGAACGGTTCGTAAACTGTTCTAAACGACTTGAAACAGGCGAAAACCGATATCCATTACCATGATTGCTTCTAAACGATCATGATAATGGACGTTGCTGTGGGAACCGCTTTTTACATTTTCACATTGCATTTTGTCGTATCAACATAGGCGACTTAAAATCATCACTAAGCAATTGCTATCGATCGATAATCGTTTAGTCAAGAAGTAGTCCGAAGATTAATAAATCATTAGAAAATATTTAAAAGTACTTTATTTTAATTGACGAAATCTGAAACAAGTATTAAAGCAAATACATTGACATGATCTACTTGCCTCTTTTTTAATATGCCCGACAAAAAAGAGAATGAATAGTCATTCTAATGCTTTCATCTTTCTTTCTTTTGCTTTTATTTCTATCGAAAGTAGAAAAGCACACCCTCACGATTTTTATCGTTTCATTTTTTTTATCATCATGACTCCATATCCAATGTTTACTAATGTTATTGGAAAGCAATCTTGCAAATTGATTTCAGAAATACATGTCAATTATTAAGCAAGTTACAAAAATGTATGTGCATGTATTCGGTACGATGAACTACAGATCGTTGATTTCACATGTATTATTTTTTTCCACAAATATTTGAGTGACACCTACAATAGTTTGGACTCAAAGCAGTAAAAAAAACGTGTCTTTCAAGAAGGATGAGGGTGTTGGCGTCTCGGTGTAGGTATAGTGAAGACTCACACTCACACCTTCAAATTTCTAGCCTATCTGCAAAAAATTGGAAATTTTGTAACTCATTGTTTGAGATTAAATGAAAGACCGTGAAAATGAAATATCAGTCGCATCCCTGTAAAAACTGTAAGCCACAACTCTCAGAAGCATTTCTCCTGCACCGTTGTATGCTTTCGCAATACTCACACTTAATGCTGACATAAAAAAAAAGGTAAGGAAAGAGAAGAATTGCACAATCTGTAACTGGTTACAACTTGAATAGAGTGTAATTACTGAAGAAAAAAGACGAGCCGCGATTGATAGCCAAACACAACTCAATGTTATGAGACTGAAGCATCACATTTAGTCCCTCGGGACTACGGTTGTCGATCAAATTGACACTCGTCAAATTTTTTTTCTTCAGATTTTTGGGTTACATGAATTTTGGCCCAAGAAATTTTCGACCCGAAAAATTCATTTTTTATCATAAAATTGACTCATTCTCGCCCTCATTTTCATTTTACATTGGACTGAAATTCCGGGCTCCCAAATAAATCGTTTAACTTTGATCCTATACCATGCGCATCGTTTTTGTCAACATAATCACACCAAATAGGTCATTCTTTGTTGATAAGCCTATTCAAGATTGGAAACAGTGTTCGTGAACTTGTCAGATTTTCACTAATACGTGTGTGATTGTCGTTGAAAATCGCTATGGATCGCCACGTGATTTTTCTGTGGGAACAAGACAAACTGAACTAGTATTTGATCCTATCATAATCCAAAGAATCATGTAAAATATACATTTTATTATCTCATAACATAATGGCACCGCTATAAGATCTTCGATATAAAGCTAGATTTATATTCAAGTAACAATTGTTGTCTAGTCGATGCAAATAAGGTTGTGCCTGTGCTCGAACACGCATCATTATTTAAGATTCCATCCTTTGCATTCTATCGAGATGAACTATATTATACTTGAATGTCACACAGAAAAATCATATTCTTTTCGAATTATCTGAACGTACCGGTTTCTTCATTGAAAATGTTTACTTAGTCTAGGCGACTCTTTTTATTTATCATTTCATAGTACATGGATGAGAAGACAGAAATGAAACACAAAAAGAGAAATCTTCGAGCCGAAGACGAACGAAACTTAATGTTTGGTTGTACCCAATTGGATTTTGCCTGTGAATAAATATACCTTAGTATGTACTTTGAAAAATATAAAATGAGTGATACTAACAAATCCGCCAAGCATTGGTCATGCTGTGCTTGATTTTCTCTGTAATACTTGAATTTTCGATGAATATTAGTGACAGAATATCATGAACGCCATTAGACAACGATTCATCATCTAGAGTAAAGAGTAACAATATTGCTCAGCTTCTGAGAAACTTACTCACTTGGAGATGATCCGATATGATGCTTCCCCTAAATAATCAAATAATTTTTGAGTTGACTATGTAGTGTGTTGATATCTGAAAATTACAATTGATTTTTCGTCCCACCGTTTGACTTCTGTCGTTTTGACGGTTGTACATTGGTATTTGACGATGAAGAAGGCAAACTGCCATCCTCTACTAAAAATGTGTAAGATCACCATTTTAATCGAATATCTTTTTATTTACCTGTTGATCGTTGACATTTTTCATCACGAGTTTTACCAACTATCTCTTTCATTTGTCGAACGAAACGTCCAAGATTGATCTTCACTGACTTATGACGATTGTTCGTACCGTCTTCGAATGCATACTTCTGACTTTCAACAGTCATTAAGTTTGTATCAGATTGAATTACCGAAAAAAGATCAGTTTTAATTAAACATTGAGCCGAATCGATAGCAAGGTCTTTTAATAAATGCGAGACACGTAATCCATGTGTTCATTCGATCAATTTAAGAAAGTCAGCATCTCGATTAATGGATACAGTTATACATATTTTTGCCGTAACGTTGGTAAATCTCGTGCACAGTAATACGATACTGTATAACGACCGTATCGTTCGATTTGGTTGCGACAGTTCACATAATAGAAATAGAAACTAAGAAATTAGTACGTATTTTTAAGTAGCATGCCAATCAGAAATCACCTACGTTCTATGACCAACAATTGTTGTCATTCGATATAGGTATGATGACTCTGTGAGCACAAAGAGTGAGAAAAGGAGTTTTGCAGAATGCCGCTGATCTCTTCTCTATGTGTCGTCTATCCAAATGTATGGAAGATACTTCGAAAATATTGTTCATTGTTGTTACCACTGTTTTGGTGGTTGATCAAATCGTTCTTACAAAATCATACGAGAACAAAGAGTGATGATATTTTGATCCGGATTATCGCTAGTATTTGATCCCTGATTGAAATTTCAATGTCTGGTATATCCTTTGGGGGAAATCTAATTCGAAGATAGTTAGATGAAAGAATATGTCGATTTGAACATTTATTGCAACGGAACTGCTAGGTTAGCGGAATTTCATCAACAAGAACAGGGGAGGACTCACTTATTCATTTTGAGTCAAATGCATGTGGAATCAACCAAACTGAACAACGTTGATTCGCAAAAAATAGTCGTTCTAAAATTTTGATTTTAATGCTATAGATTGCCCAGTAATGCCAGATTAAAACTCGAAAACAGGTCAATTTACAAATTGTATTTCAGCTAGACAGCTTACGTTAGATCTCTATATTGAATGAACTCTAGTATGATGAGTTTTAGTAAGTTACAAAGAACGGCCCATATTGCGAATACCGGATCATTTTTTGCGGTAAACCGCGGTATTTATCTTTCCTGCGGTAAATTACACTGATATGGGAGCCAATAACTGGATCGGTAAAACCGCGGTTAACCACCGATTTCCATGCGGTTTTTATTACATGGAAACAAATAAACGATTTTCTTGTATTCGATTTGAATGTATTAGAAAATAAATAAAAATTAGCCACAATTGTTCTAAATGGATCTTGTCATAATAACATCTCAG
>OENM01000028.1:173483-185359 GCA_900239745.1 Rotaria magnacalcarata
CGTAATTTATTAATAAGTACATATGTTCAACAGCAGATGCTCGAGTCCGTTGATTTTTTTTTATGATAAAGTAATATGTCTACAACAAATTCATCAAATATATTTTAGTTTCTTTTTCTCATAAACTTTAAAAAATGCTTGAGAATCATTAAATGTTTCATCTTGACTCATATGAACTATTAATGCATCAATGTAAAACTTTTGTTTTATTCATGTTTATATCGAAAGAAAAAATATATATTTTACAAACTTCTTTTAATTTAGGAATTCCCATTTCGAAATTATTAATATTTGAAGGTTCCAATACAAGAGTTAATATTGATTTCAGTTCATCAATAGTTAATTATCTTCCTTGATAACAACACAACCAAGTAATTCTTTACACGTGAGACTTTTCGGCAGATCAGAAGAGAATTGTATAAATGTAATTTAACAAGGCACTTGAGTTTTTCATGTGCAACATGATCAGCTCGCAGTAAATTATTAGATTTTCAAATATTAATAAACAAACGAATTAAGAAATACAAGAGAAGAATTTCAAATATTTATGAGATACGATCTAAACAAGTGTTGAAGTATAAGAGTTCAAATCCTCTTCTGCTAGATCTATGACTGATAGACTATGTCAGACACATGAACAGTTCTTCATTGCACTACAAAGTATGACAAAGGTAATGAGATGGGCACATTAGCAAGTCTTTCTAACAGACCGTGACAAATTTAACCATAGAATTTAAGTCAACTGCGTACTTATTATGAAAGACGACTATATTAAAGGTACCGATTTTCGAGCAACATTTCTAATAGCGGACATACATGAACAGTACGTTGGAATTCACAAACGAAAGAACCTCTTGCACAATTCGTAAAATTTATTGATTTTTGTTCAGAAAAATAATAAACAAACATCTATTGTGTTTCAATTAAGGAACGAATTTTTATGGAATAATTTAACTGAAATAATTCATTTTCCTAAAATGATTAAAAATCATTTAAAGTTCTTAAAAATTTCTATCAACAAAATCTTTAGAAAATCTCTCTCTAATATTTGAACGGCAATAATTTTCTATGTCAAAATAAATACACAATTCCTTATTGTTCCAATTTCAATAAATGATTAACAACAACTAAGGATATTATATTCGAAAAATCTTTTATTAATATAGTGTAGGTGTAGTTGCTTGTGAAAGTACTACCTTAACCCTTAAGATGTTCTATTTATTTGTTAAATTGAAAACTTGAACAAAAAAATATGGAACGCTTCACGATTTTGCGTGTCATCCTTGCGCAGGGGCCATGCTAATCTTCTCTGTATCGTTCCAATTTTATTATATGTCCCACCGAAGTGGGACGACTATCAGCCTATCTTATGGCTATATATATTGAATCAAGAGAAACGGAAACAAAAAGGTGAATGAGGAGAATGAAAAATTTCGAGTAATACAAATAGCTGACATCTATTTACAAGAAAAACAGTCCTACAGGACGATTTCTATTAATTTACTTTGTGCTTTCGATGCATACTGTTCGGTTACTATACTAATCTGCTCAACAAATTGTTCATATAATAATTTATGGCATAATTGCAATATATGAACAAAATTTTTCTTGACTAAGGCATGTAAAAATTATTGTCATTTTTTTCTCTGTGTGAAATAATTCAATGCTTTTACACAATAACAGTGATGTGCTGTCGTATATTTGATTGTAATTACGTAACACCGCATGCTTGCAAAGAAATATTTTTCAGAGAGAACAAAAGAAAATATGAAACGTTTGAATGCATGTTCCATAATGAACTTGTTGTCAGTCTTTGATAGAAACAGCATAATTGAATAATGAAAAAAAATCGTTACTTGCAGGTCTTGTAAGATTTAAATGTGAAACACAGTGACTTCTATTAATAATTACATGAAAATTATTTTGTAATTCACTTAATCATCTATCTCCATATTTTTCAATTGGAATCTATTGATAGACGGTGGTTGGTCGAATGTTAAGAAAGTTTATGACGAAGTCGCAGAATGTCTGTAAAGGAGAGGAGAGTTAGATCGAAATATTCACTTACACAGTACAACTCTTCTTATAGGTCGTATGTCACAAAAGTGATTTTCAATTATACACACATAATTTCAGAAATGAATAATCAGCAAAGCCATGAATGATAAAACCGAAGAATCCTTTTGATTCATCGGAACAATCATTTGTGAGAAAATTTCGGTAAAAATATTGATCTCTCCTCTTCGATGAAGTGGACTTGATCAGCTGCAATAATCAATTGTAATATTCATATTATAAATAATACATGGTACATTTTCGTTCAATAGTTGAACGATAAAATTTTACGATCATTTGGGTAGAGAAAAAAGATGTAAGTGTGACAGTATATCTAGAACAACAAGAATAACTTGACGTTCGAGTTAAATACCGGTCACTATGATTAATTTAACTTTTACATTGATTAAAATGCTGAAACTTCTCTTGCATCAGCAAAACGCGTATCTGAAAATTTGTCATGTTTTTTCAATGTGAGATAGGTGATCTTTCTTGAGGCTTTAAGCAATAAAATATCATCTGAAAGATCAAGTTTTATTTTAAAACAAATATTATCATTGAATTCTTGTTGGTCTGTTCGATCTTTAACTGAAGGAGATTGTTTTTTGTTAAACGTATTCATCTAACATCAATCGAACAAGAAAGTTCAATTTTTTTATAAGGATATTATCATCGAATGATTATAATGTGAGTACGTGAGCTTTCGTCGATCGTGATCCATACAGACATTCTTGTTTTCTAGATCAGATTCTTAATAAATGTAGTCAATGTATTCAAGGATGTTTCATCTTATTTAAAAGATGATGCAATTGTTTACAATAAGAAGGAACCAAAATTTAATACGAAATATTTTGCAATGAGTCATTTGATGTTCGTAAAACGAATGCATCAAGCGATTGAGGAACTTTTATTGCAATCCATATCATTCTTCATACTTTTCTTCTATTTCAATAAATACGTCCGATACGAACTGTTTCTCGTCTATTGCTTCTCGAAAGAAAAGAATAATCACGTGAATGCAAAGCGGAGAACATAACGATCTATATCATCACATTAAGTCGAAGAATATACGTATTGAAAAACATTTCAGCCATGATTATTATTCGTGGTCGCTGTACGCAAGTATCAATAAAAGGAAATAATAACACTGTTTATATCGATCCAGTTCTACTGATGAAGAACGATTGTATAAGTACTTCACCTCTCGCAGGCATCTTATTTCTTGTTGTCTTACTTGCTGTCATTATTTGCATCGGATACTGTTGTTGTTGTCGTCGACGTCGTCAAACAATTCCTGCACAAGTAAAAATTATACATCACCAAGAGCATCTTCCAGAAAAAGAAAAGTTTTTCTGTTGAAATCAAGTCTTATGCATTTTTGTTTGTAAATCAACTTAGTATTTTGAAATAAACGAATCATGAAAATATATGTTCAAAGCTACGAAGTACTATTTTCTCCATATCATCAATCGATGGCAAAATAGAAAGAAAAAACAATGATACCATTCATGCATCATCATACAGAATAATGCATGAAGTTTTTTTTCTCTCCCAGCTATTTCCGAACAGTTGCTGACTTTCCGAGTTTCGAATCTTCTTTCATGTTAATTTCTAAACTAACTCTTTCTGGGAATGATTACGCATTCGTTATTCTACGTAGATCATAATCATAAAGATTTTCTCGGAACTAATGTTAATGCTGCTTGAAATCTAATTTTTGTGTATTTGATGCGAATAAAAATAACGCAAGTGAATTGTCTAGATCGATTTTATAAGCTTATTGGGAACCTCATATTGAAAACTGCTAGTTCCCCAAAAGTTCAGAATTGAGAAAACACGCATTGAACGTGTGAGATGTGAAACTGGGTGTTGCTATTCTGTTTGGTAGATCTACGCCATCAACATACAGTCATAAACATAGACATATGAAATACATGAATTCTTTATTCATATAAAAATCGTTTAGCGAAAATTTATCCTAATAATCGATTACTAAAACACAATAAATTATGATGTACATAAACCATGAGCAGGATACGATGATATACGTTTGCTTATATTCGAAAGAATACAAATACGTAAGCAATTGGAGGGTAGTTTTAAAAGCAAAAACAAATTGACTCGTAGATCTTGTTTGAAACTGTACATAGATGCAGTTCTCTGATACAATTCATGTAAATTGAATTCAGAAGTTGACGTCTCTTTCAACTGAAAAAATATAAACGTGAATATAGTACTAATCTCGGCATTAATCAATCAAATGTATTGAGAGAAAAAGAAATCATTTTGTCTAATTCAACAATTCTTTTTGAATAAAATTTCTTTCGCTAAATACAAAACTTTACAAAATAAACCGAGAAGAATTTTTTCCCTGTGTATAATAACGGATTTTAACGTTAGACTTCTTTTTTGTATTGTAATAAAATAGTGTGACAAGAATATGCGTTTCGAATGTTATCTATAGTGGTTATATATTTTCAATCATTCTTGCTCTGCTCATACCAAAGAGGCATAAGAACAGTGATAATCGATGTTATTTACTGTATATATACTTTTTTCTTTGTATGTAATGAATTGACTTTCTATTGCGACGTTCATTTATATTTGCGCGTGCATCACTCAACACAAAGAAACACACGCATTCATCCCGTAGAACAATGAGTATAATTTGAATGCAGGACGGAGAAGAAACGAATAGAACACCTGTGAAGTGAAGGCTATTGTACATGAATACAGTCACAAGATTAAATTCATTTCTGAGAAAAACAGTCAAAAAGAAAAAGTTTGCTCTCTGTTGTGTTATTGCTTCTTAATCAGACGAGACATCAAATCCGCCGGTATCACACAATTTCGTGAATTGGCATGAAAAGACCAAGACGTGCTTTTAAAGAGTTCGGACAAAAATCGATATTATCTATGTATGATCTAATGTACTCAAGAACAACAAGTGAAAATTGTGAATTTTACTTTATTTGAAGAATGAATCTTGGACTCAAATGATACACACCAGTGGATACTTCTATTTTCCAATCAAGATACACATTAGACAGAGAAAAACGATAATTACGGAGAAAGAAGGTATATAGTTAGCTATCAATACCCTTTCTTACTTTCATAAATTATTATTTCTTTTCACTCTTCATTTTCATCATCCTCTTATTTATTCGACAATCGAACACATCTTTTATACAGAATGTTACCAAGTATAGTTTTCATTATTCCTCTATGTTTAGTTGCTACTGCGGGGGAGTGCCTCAACTTGTCCACCTGTGCAGAGTGCTGCTAACTTTACTATTGTCGCTGCCAGTGCGGTGACCAGTACAGGTTTCACTGTCACCAATGGCTACTGGCCATAAGTCCGAGCTCCTCGTTGACTGGCTTTAACCCAACAGGCGTGATCACAGGGCACGCTGAACTCAGTACTGTTGTCGCTGCGCAAGCGCAAAGTGTACATGGCAGGTATTGATCTCGCAGGCGAAACACTCGGATCAGGCGTGTACAAACTCAACCCAACCACGATCAATCTCACAGGCATTTTGACACTGAATGGGAAAGACATCTACATATTTCAGGTTGGCACCTCTATCATTACCGGAGCCAATTTTCAATTACTGGCGATAAACGAAGCCACTGCTGGTTGTGTCTTCTGGCTAGTTGGTAGCAGTTTCACATTTGGTGCTAGTAGTCAGTTTCTCGGAAACATTTTCGCCTACGCTTTCCTTATGTTTTGGTATAATGTCACACACAGCGGTTCTATCTACGCTCTAACAGCTGCATTCACATTTATTACTGATACTGTCACCGGTCAGGATAGCTGCAACATCTGTAATACTATTATCGATCTGGTCAAAAGTCGAGTAAGTGGTTGCCTTCATCAAACCATTCCGATATTTATTCCAGCAGTCCTTTTACTGTTTCTCTTTTGACAATAAATAAACTAGTTATAGATGTGCACGATAATTAACTTATTCGATTATTCATTCTTATTGATTTTCGAAAAAATACAAATGTATTCCAATGGAATCTTTATCGCTCAGATTTCTCTAAAATGCGCAACAAGAGCCGGAAAACTTAAAGAGCGCAGAATTAAACTAATAAAATGAAAACAGTCTCCCTTGTGGAAATCTGCAGTATGAGTATGCATTGATCTAGCATGAGCACGCAAGAAGCATTTACTAGGTTTACTCATAATGTTTAAATAATAAAGTAAAAAATACTTTCTATAGCTTAATAAAAATATTTCTGCTTATTTATCTATCTTTGTTGAACTTACTTTAAATATACACAGGTATATATTTTATGATCTCATTCCAATATCATCAATTTCCTCTTTTAATGCGTAAAAACATTTCAGATCTTTATTACATAATAATCATAATTCATTTAAACGAAAAGTTTAGTTAATTTACTTATCAATCTCTGAAAAGCATTTGTAAAACAACGCTTTTTTATAATCAAAATGACCAACAATCAACAAAACATTCGTGTTTTGAAGTCTTGACAATTCATCTTACAGTGTCTGGAGATATTGGAAATTTCCCAAGAGTACATTTCATTTCCACCATTTTACTCAATCTTTTTCAGTACCAAACTTTAAATAAATGTGGAAACTTCGGATTTCATCCGAGAGTTATGTGTACTGCAAAAAGTGCATGGGATATGTGAGTCATTCTAGAATGTCTGAACACCAAAATTATCATGAGAAACTAGGCAATTTGGTTTCTGAATTCAGTTTTTGTGCATTTTGAGGCCTTTTTCAGGCGATGTTTCGTTAGAAAGCTACGATTTTGTTCAAAACTAGTATCAGATTCGGAATCAGCGTTAAAAACTGAGTCGATTTATATATGTTGTGGAAAATTCTGAGAGAAATTTTTGTTTTGAAAGATCCCTGTACTCCCCCTCAGGGATGGTATAGTCAAAAATGACAATTTTTTCGATAACTCAGCCATTTCTTGACGGATCCTTCTCATCTTCGAACTCGACTGAGACATAGATGAGATAATGCTGTCTACAAAATTTCATGACAATCTGATCAGCCTTTCCGGAGTTATCGTGTAAACGGCCGGACGGACACACTGACCGATTCTATAGTGTACTTGTTTTTTTTTGAGTACACAAAAAATGAAATTCAAACTGCTTCATTTATAAATATGTAAACAATCGTATAAACAAATGCATGCTCCATCAAAGTTATCCAATATGATTTTGAGATAATTATCAAAAGAATATCATAAAATTTGCACTCAACACAAGTCTATCTCACATGCGGTATATAGTAACTTGTATTGTCAGAGTTAGATTTCCATTAAAATAAATATTCAAATATATTTATTGGAATGAAAAACCAAGGTTGTTAAGCTTCTCATCCTAAAATTTTGTAATTCACATTCTATTGATTGAGTTTACAAGATAAGTTCGATGTTTTATTTCGTAAGTAAATGTATTTCTGTTCAATTACATGCACAACTTTCTCAGAATTCGTTAGAAAGTTAAAAAGAATGATGCATTTTAAAGAAGCCATGTCAATTAAAGTTTAATTAGTGTTTATTTCATTATTCAACTTAATGTTTCATTTAATTGAAATACGAAAAATGTTGATTCAAAATTACACTGGTTGAAAAAGTTTAAACATATTTCTACTAAACTGGGGAAATGTGACTCATGACAAATCGACAACCAAAATAATCTATCACAAGAATAAAATGAAAATCTAATATCAGTACTTTTCTCTGACACTTGATACAGGGTTTTCATGTTGCTTTCAGTAGGGTGGAATAGGACTCGGGATTCGATCGATATTTAACTTAGCAATATTTCTTCCTTCCAGAATAGGTAGACATTAAATTGATCGGTCACCTTAGTCATCGACTATACAACGATGTTTTTCTTCATGGAGTTGCTTGAAAGAAAAAAATGTAATAACCGCTATTTGGTGACAATTTAAAAGTAGCATCTACTAACACTGAAAATCCATGAAGATAAAAAAAATAGAGACAAAATCTGTACATGCCTCACCCAAACGTACAACACTCAGACAGAGTATCACACGTACGTGACAAAAACTTTATTTTCGAAGCAATTATGTATTAAAACTGAGTGAAAAGAAGACTAGCTGATAGCGTAAAAGAGTACCGTGCGAAATAGAATGGATAATTATCGATTTCGGGCGCTAGATGTTCGAAAGATTCTATGCAAGAAGTACAAGATGAGGTACGAAAACAAAAAACAACATCCAAATCGAAAAGAAGCAAGTGAAGCGGGATTTATTCGTTTCCATTTGATTGTTGCATAAATCCGTGTGACAACAGACTAAATTGAGATACGTTTCTGGGTTCTCACGCATATGTTCGCATGTTGCATTCGATGTCCATCCCCATTTCCACTTAGTCGTTTTATTCTGTTGATCTTGGTCGTTACATGGCGAATAACGTGTTGTTGTCGGCGACAACGAGGAGCAGACGGTCTTATAGCTGAAACAAGCACAACCAACAACCGAGCATAATTCTTTCTCAGGAGTTTTACTTTGACTACTAAATTCTATTGACTCGGATGAGCCGCCCTCTTTTTTCGACGAAGAAGTTCTATTCGAAGATTTCCCATACGCCCTATAGCATTTAATTGATAATGTTTGAACGATCAGGAGTGAGAAGACAACCAATGCAAGCTGAATAGATGCAACCATTTCTCTCGTATATCTATGGCGAGAAATAAAAGAGGAGTACGATTCTTATTGAGAAATGAAGTCGATATATAGTTACTCGACGCTGCTATCTTCTTCTATTTTATTTTTTGCTTCCATCCAAACGCAAACTAAAAGAAATGCTGTTTCTATTTCGAGGTCGTTACAAGAAACGAAGTATCGAGAGAGGATTCATGTATTGTATTCTCTATGTGTCTATTACTACCTTCCATTCTGACAGTTGTTCCATTTGGCTCATGTTTTCGACACTATCTCACAGATCATTTTAATTGCTTGAATACTAAGAATCCTTTCGTCCTTGAGTTTACATTAAAAAAAAAGAAAGATTTAAGGAGAACTGATCGAAGATATAGAAAACTAGGATAAACTCAGTTCTAGAGTGCTCAAATGGAAAATCATAAGGTAGAAGATTAAGATGATACAATTAAATGGTAGAATGAATAGGAATTGATATTTGTAAATAAGTGACGATATAGTAACATGAAATATGTGTAGTGACAAAAAAAAACCAATGGGTTCAGTGAACACAGAAACACAGTAACCACGGAAGCAAAATAAATTTTGAGGCGAATGGAATCGTGTAGAATAGGAGAAAATAGCAATTTTTTCAATAAAGAGATATTACGGTGATTTTCAATTAGAAGAAGAATGAAAGAAAAGAGTTGACCTCGAATCGTGCCTGTAACTCAACAAATATGTGGTTTATCAAGAAAGTCTCTCTGCTCCGTACTATTTTTAAATTTGAGTGATCGTATGAAGAAACCTAGCCTTCAAGATTCTGTTTACAGTATAAACTATTGAATCATATCTACGCTAGGGATCTGCCACAATTTCGAGTTTATTTGAAATAAAATTTAAGGAAAGTTAAGTACGCAACGAACAGATCATTCGAATTCAATTGTAACTTCAAAGTGTAGTCGTTGACCACAAACATTGAAAAGAAAAATTTACACTTTATGAACTACTTGCATTTCAAAAATATCGAATTTCTACTCTCTAGTAGTAACATGATACTATACATCAAAGACTACAACAACAACAAAAAAAAACGAAAATGGTCAAGATAACCAATAGGTAGGTTTAATAACACGTACGATTTCCGTTGATAAATAACACGAGCGTATATCGAATTTTCCACAAAGAATATACATTGAAATCTATTTTTTCTGATCATTTGTTATGAGAACAACCCCAAATCGTTGAAAAAAGCCTACAGTTTCATAATTTTAGATTAATTTCGGTCGACATACTTATATTTAATTTCGCGTGTTCCAACTTTCGTTCTTGTCATTGTAACATTTGACGAGATACATTGACGTATTCCTGTTGCTAGCAAGCTATTGAGACGAACTTTTGTTCTTACTCTGTGCAGTTCGTAGTGTTTTCCATAGTTTTTCGTTTACAGCCATGTTTTCACTACCATTTCGATTCTTCTTACTCCTTCATATGTCTCTTTAGATGCTTATCCATCTAATTGTGCGAAAATTTTCTGAAGCTAATAGAAACTTTCAATCGCAACCTCTAGTTGTTCGATCACTACACATCTTTACAGTTTTTTTCCTTCTTTTCGGAACGAACAACCGCTATGCATTATCTAATACACTAAATCAATTGTTTCTCGTAATTTGTTTCATGTTCAATAGTTCAGGATAGTCGTTATAATAGAACCAAACATAGTATTCAGGATTTTGAAGCAATTCTTGAAAATTCAAATGAATAGAACATTCTTAAACAAGAACCGAAGCGAGTGACTCAAAGTATCAAGCAATGGAGCAAGAGGTTCAATCACTGGAGATTTCAAGAAGACCTTAAGTCTTGCCTCAAGATATTCGAGGGATTCATGAGTTTGAAAAACAAAGTTCGACTACTATATATTGAGTCTAAATAAATAAAAATAGATGCTACCGGTGAGAAGTACACCTGCTAATTAATCGCACGAAACAAATCGTCTTTTTATCCTACAGACAACAGTCGATATATTTCTGTAATGCAAATGTTGCCGTTATTTTTTTATAGAGAAAAACAAATATTAGTTATACATATATTAATATTTCTCATGTAGTGGTAGACATAATGATTTAATGAGTCATGAATATTGTTATGCGAGAGGAATATTATTATTTCGGTCTCTTTCAGATTAAAATCATTTTTCTTCAGCTGAAATATGTTTCAATAAATAATTTTGTATTCCATCACTTTAAAGGATGTTATACAAAAAAGAAGGCTTATAATAATATTTCTATTATTTTAAAAAATAAATCAAATTTGAAGAGCATAAAAAATGAGAGAATTTCCATTTCTTCGCTTTCTATGAATGCAGATTAAAATATTATTCAAACTGAAATAAAAATTATTTATGAAAGATCCAATGATCCAGTATTGAACCAATTCAGAAAAAAGCATTCAACTAAAATATTTTTAATCAGAATTCTGTTCAGTGAGAATAATTCTGATCAAAATTCTGCTTCTGATGAATTCTGCCACTGTGGCAGTTTGTGCACTAAAATATAGATTTCTCTTTCGATAAAACAAATACCCATTATTCTTGCTCCGATAAGGTCAAACGGGCATACAAGCAGTACTAATCCATAATATCTACTGTAGATATTCATTTGTATGTAATGAATCGAGTTTCTATTGCGAGGTTTATTTATGTGCAAGTGCATCACACCATAACTAGAAATACACGCATTAAACCTGAAGAATGAAAAGAAATGAATAGAACACACACGGGAAGGCTGTCGTACACGAATACAGTCACAAGATTCATTCATCCCTCAGCAAAACATTCAAAAACACTTTGCTATCTGTTGTGTGATTGTCTCGTAATCGAACGAGATATCGAATCCACCGGCGTCACACAATTTTTTGAATTTTCATAGAATGATCAAAATGGGTTTTTAAAGGATTCAGACAAAAATCGATATTATGTATGTACAAACTAATGGAGTCAAGAAAAATAAGTCAATAGTTTGAACTTTATTTTGTTTGAAGAATGAATCTTGCACTTAAATGACTCCAAAAATAATATGCATCAATAGGTTCCCCTATTTTCAATAAAGATGCACATCAGACATAGAGAAACGGGAATGGGAGAGAGGAGGTATATAGGTAGGTATCG
>OENM01000028.1:186124-207325 GCA_900239745.1 Rotaria magnacalcarata
TTTATCGCTCAGGTTTTTCTAAAATGCAACAAGAGCCGGAAAACTTAAAAGTCACAGAAGAAGACTTATAAGATGAAAAGAAGTGACTCTTTCTAAAATCTGCAGTACCAGTATAGATGATTGAGAATGAGCACGAAAGATGAAAACGAGAGTAAAGAAAATTATACGACGCTTGGTGCGCGTATAAGTAGTGCCTTCACCGCCAACTACCCCGACACGTAATTGAACGTAATAATGAAAGTAATTTATTAATACAAATCCAATCAATACAATTTGAATTAGCATTTAATAAATTGAAATTTGTGTTGGCATGAAATTCATTTAATTGACTGTGAGTAAACGATTTTCGAACATTAAAAATATCACCTCTAAGCAGTTCGTACACTTTGATGATGGATCGATAAAGTTGTTGAACATATGATATATATGGATTTTTAAAATAATTTACACTTAAGTATACTATTTGTGTATTCATTGTTACAGACCCACACTCTATGCGTCCTTTGATTTTTTCTCTCTTCTTATGATTGCGTTATTTTAGAAAAGATTTCTGCTTGCATTGCTTTTATCCCATCAAGA
This sequence comes from Rotaria magnacalcarata, assembly GCA_900239745.1. Classification (NCBI taxonomy): domain Eukaryota; kingdom Metazoa; phylum Rotifera; class Eurotatoria; order Philodinida; family Philodinidae; genus Rotaria; species Rotaria magnacalcarata. The sequence continues at coordinate 186,704 of OENM01000028.1, forward strand.
GATGTTTCTCCTACCAAAACAACGGAAGTAAAGCCTGAAAAGAAAAATGAATTCTCAATGAAACAAAACTCTTTTACATATTTTTGCTCTATCAATAGATGTTGGATATTGATATAAATTAAAAAGAATTTTCAAATCAGATAATATATCCACAAGGTCTTCTTTATTATCAGCATCTCAGAAATCAATTGACCAAAAGTCAACATGAAAAATTTGATGTGCTGATAAAAATCTAAGAAAGAGTAATTTATAAATAAGAAAGAAATCTTTTGTCACCAAACACTTATAACTTGTACGGTTGCATTTTTGACATAAATCTTCTCTAAGAAAACCTGTATTTCTATCTTTACTTAATGATATTCGTGACAACTTCAAAACAATAAAACTAAAACAGAGAAAACGAACACGTCTTATCACAAGAGCTTACACTTTAATATGTTCATTGGCTGATTTTGAGCGGGAAAAGATCAACATGAATATATATATATATATATTGTTTTTAAACAATTGATACATATTTATTAATACAGTTGAAGGCAGCAAACATCAGAGGGAAAATTTTACTAATAAAGAAGTATAAATCAAAATGAGAATAACATAGGCATCGCATAGTTTTTCTTACAAAAGTTTCAAATTGTATATTTATTCACAAATACATTGTCGTAAGATATGCTTAGTTGCTCATTGATTCGTCACACGAATAGTCGTTGTCTCAGGAGAATCATTCGGATAGTCAGATTCATTCGCATGTTGTCATCCAATTCTTTGGAGTGCACTATTTTGGCATAATGTATTTGCCTTTGTCAATGTTGTATTTCCTCAAACCATTAAGTCGTTCTTCTTATTCATAAATTTTCCGCACAGATTATTCATGCTTCGATTTAATTCAACTTGATTGAGATTCTGGTCGTTTTCTCGAAGATTATAAACATATGATAAACAATTTTCATAAAGATCATAATGATGTTGGCGTTTTTTATGCCAATTGTAACGACAAAGTACATGAGTGACTTACTTCCACCTTCGGTAATGATGTTCATTAGTAAGTTTATATGTTCGAACTGTATCAACTTTGCATATGCCACATGCTAACATATAAGAGCGAAAACAATAGAGAAAGGTGAATTTATTCAATTTTAATGTAAATGAGGCGAATATTGATCGATACATTTCATTTGAGTTTGGAAATTTGGGGTATTTGCTATGATGGAAGAAAATGTGCTGTATATCAAATTTAATATAGCATGAGCTTCAATTATGAAAATATATTGATAGAAAAACTAAGTACCATTTCTTGTTCGAATATTTTATAAACGATAAATATATATATTTCAGTCGGATATCATCATGTTCACAATAAATTAGGAAATATAATCTTAGAAATAAGAACGGCAAAGAACTTGCTACCCATTTTGAAATGATAAAAGGTCTATGTATGCGTCCCGTAAGAAAAAATGAGAATCCACATACTCCATGTGACTAATTTCGATGGTATAAACTGTAGTAAATATTTTTGATGTCCTACTTTTCTTCTTTGGCTAAAAATAGTTACACGCTATTAATGATCACTAATGAATTACACAACTGCGAAAACTCTTTTAAAAGAGAAATTTTGTGAGCAGTAGTTTTTTCATTTTTCAGTTCTCTGTTAGTGTTCTGTCATTTTCAATATTTTGCTTTAGATAAATGCAGTTGTCATTTAATTACACATTACTTAACCAGTTGAAACATAAACAAACATAAAATAGAAACAACTAAGATAAGAACAGTAAAATGTGGATATCTGAAAAACGTAGCATACGAATGATTCGACAAAAGAACAAACGGTCTCCAATACGTAAAACTCGCCAAAGTCAACAAAAATGCATCTCATGGGAAATTTTACGACTATTTTTGGCTGAAATCATTTCACTGTGGTGAGTAACTTATCGAAATGTGCATGATACCTTATTTAAATTTTCAAAAACTTCGCTTTGAATTTTTGGAGCCTTCTTCTAATTCCTGTAGTTAGAGATTTGTCGGTATAACACATGTAGATGCTACCAATAGAAAATTGACGTAAGTTCTGTCACAACTACTTCCAGTACCTACTATTACTCTTATTCTTTAAACAAAAGAAGGTTCTGGAAACTCAAATGAGACCTCTTGAATAGTTCTAGTTCTGAGCTGTTACCGTTTATAAAATAAGGGTTTGATTCTTTTTTTTTTGAACTCGCTACCGAAAGCTAAAAGATACATGTGAATGAAAAAGCACGTAACGCCATGAAATCACTATATCTGAACTGGATTTTTCGTTCAGAAAATGTAGTTTCCGGAAGAATCCGGTCCTTTTATTCGTTTCAGACGATATCAAGCAACTTCTACAAATACACTGATAGAAAAAATATTGATCCACATCTTATATGCGAACTATGTAGTAACCCTTTTATTGATCCAATTGTGACAGAATGTGGTCATACCTATTGTCGTGTATGTATTACAAAATACATGGAAAATGATTCATGTTGTCCAGCACAGTCATGTAGTCAATTATTGAGTACTGATCATTTAACACTGAACCGCCCACCACGTATTATCTTCTCAATGTTCGATGGCATAGACGTCCAATGTGAGCTTTGTGGTGAAAGAAATCTATACAGACGAAACTTTGATGAGCATATCAAGGGAAATTGTTCTGAATATTGAGTAGATTGTACAGGGAAGACCATTAGTTGTATATATGGTTCGAGCCGAGAAATCAATATAACGAACACATAAAAGCATGTTTATTCGAAAAATTAAGACCAACGACTGATAGGCTGTATGACATGGTAAAAAACCAAGGTTTGCATATAGAAGAGCACCGAAGGCAAGCAGAACAAGAAAATGTCCAAGTGCAAGAGAAAATGCACCAACAAAAGATTGAGCTAGAAGACAAAATACAAAAGCAAAAGATTCGATACGAAAGGCTAATTGAACAACTCGAAAATGCTCAATCAGAAAATCAAAACCAAAAAAATGAAATATCATCTGCTCGTGGTGAAATCGCAAAACTTGCAGAAGATATCGACAGAATGAAAAGCAGAATACAATGGAATTGTTAGTAAATATATCTGTTCACCTCTACTAAATCTCATTGCAGATTGTAGCTATGAGTGTTGAGACCCAAGTCAAGAACACAACCCATACTGATAGTCATATCCTTCTTATGTAAATAACTTTCTTTCAGATGAATCACTTCATAAATTTGAAACAATAGATTATTTCAGAAGATCTTTCCAGTATAGATTTCAATAAAAACTGATGAGATAATCAAACTAGAGACTCTTTTTTTTAGAAAAACAAGATTTAAAACTAGAATATGAAACAGAAAAAAGTTTTAGCTTTTCCAGTCCAATTAATTTATACGAAGTCATCTTTGGGACTATGATGGAAGAAATGGGTATGGGTGTGAAGTACTGAAGACAAGCAATCATCGACACCCAAGCCCTTAGTAACTTTCTAAGACTATCGGCAGAGAGATAGAATGAGATAATCAAGATCTCCTGTTTGCTCGTCTTTCTTTTCTTGCAGTTATGCCAAATATTTGCCCGGTCGCTTGATCCGCATTGGGAGAAGTGACGATTGCTGGAGGTAATGGGTCAGACAACTCTACAAATCAATTCAACAAACCTTATAGTATCTTCGTTGATGACAATCAAGTACTGATCATTGCTGACGCGTTTCGTGGTCGTATCACCCAATGGAAGAAGGGTGATATCAACGGAGAAATCATCGTTGGTGACAATGGTGTAGGGAATCGATTGAATCAATTAGATCGTCCAGCTGATATGTTAATTGACAAAAAGACAGATAGTCTCATTATTTGTGATAGAGAGAACCGACGAGTCGTACGATGGTCTCGCCATAAAAATACAACGCAAAGAGAAATCCTGATCGATAACATCTGTTCTTATGGATTAGACATGGATGATCAGAGATATCTCTATGTCTCTAACACTGAACAACATGAAGTGAGACGATATCAATTGGGAGACAAGAATGGTACTCTCGTGGCTGGTGGCAAGGGTCAAGGTACTGCTCTCAATCAATTCAATGAACCGGGATGCCTCTTTGTCGATCGACAACAGAATGTCTACGTGTTAGACAACAGAAATCATCGTATAATGAAGTGAGCTAAAGATGTAACATCAAGTATTGTCGTATCCAAACGGACTATTCGTTGACAAATTCAATACTCTCTATGTTGCAGACTCGTGCAATCATCGTGTGATGTGTTGACCTCAAGGAGTCAAACAAGGTACTGTGATTGTGGGTGGAAATGGCAAACAAGAAGAAACAAATCAGTGCAACACTCCTCGTAGTTTTTCTTTCGATAGATATGACAATCTCTATGTCGCCGATGAAGGTAACCATCGTGTTCAAATATTTTCTCTCCAATAGGCTTGTGAATTTTTCAATATTTTCTTTCGAATAAATCAAATTGATTGAAAACGGATTTTTTGCTTTGCATTTGCTTTAGCACTTAGGCTCCCAACCATGAAACAAATGGCAGACTATTTGTGCTTATAAAATACGAATGATTTATCATAATTCTTCGAAAGAAATCAGTATGTTTTTTACTTATTTAGAGTTTCATGTATTTAGCAGTTTAGTAAACAACAAAGTATTCATTTTAATGGACATTTGCGACTCATGTATATGTCTCTCTCTATTGTAGGCACTATTAGATAGGAATTAGAATTAACAGTAATATAACTAGTACGATACGATTATCAGATAGTTTAAGGACTTTTTTGAGTATGCTACTCATCGCATAGAATGCATGGAGAAAAAAAAACTAACTCATATCTTTGAAACGGCAATAACATTCGAATAAAAATTTTCCTTTGAGAGCTCTAATAAGAAGTTTGAAGTTTGAAACTATGAGCATGTGAGCTTATGTAGTGAGTTACAAAAATTTTTTGTAAGGCTATGCCCTATTTGAATAGTTGATTGTTGCTGGCGAGAGGTGTGTATAAAAAACACTTTAGATGTTGTCAAATAGATTACCGAAAAACTAAAACTGTTTCAAAATTGAATGAATAAAATAAAAATGTCAAGAAGATTTTAATTCGTGATCCGATTATTGATCAGCATTGTTAACGGTATTTATTGACATTACCTTCAATGTATTATTCTATTCAGTAAATTACTTCAGTGACGACTAAATATGCAACGAATCCTTTGGGATATTGAATCAAAATCATGCATAGATGTCAGAGACCGAAAATAAATTGAATTGGAATCAAACTTTTGCTATTTATTTCGGCCTCTGGTGCATTCAATATGTACAACGCCTTAATAGTAATGAATCGACAAATTTTCACCATAATTTATCACGTAGTCTCTTCACTATAGTGTGAGAGTGTGGGTATGCATAAGACTATGAGGGGATGAACAAGACCTACACATCAATACCCACACATACCCTCACACCCGTCGCTTATAGAAGAAAAGATCCTCATCAGTATTGTGATTTAATTTAGAAAAAACTCTGTACTTTCTCACATAAATTGACTTTCGAACATGATTAATGACATATACGTATGAATTTGGATAAACATGAAGTCGCTACCCATCAGAAAACAAAACGATCAAGTATATGAATGAAATGATGATAAAATACGGATTCATACATTGATTGGTGCACAACTTGTCAATAAGATGATAGCTATGTATAAGCTTGTGTGTCCTTTCAACCACGTACACTAAGATACGCATGAGTGAATGGTAAATAGTTTTCTATTTTATTGTGGTTCTTATAATACTATTTATTAATTTCAAGGTTAGGAATCTCTTTGGAGGTCATAAAACAATATATATGCCTTCTTTTCTATTAGGTCATAATCTCATATTAAATTTAATCGAAATCAGATGGGACTATTGAATCAATACTTTATTATAGTTTGTTCGATTGGATGTTGTTTATCTCATTTGCATTTGTCAAATCGTCATTGTTTAGATGGACCTAATTTTTGGTGTTTAAATAATAAAACTGAATCAATATGTAATTTCACCAATAAAACTATTGGTATTTGTGGATATTCAAATAAACGATGTCCAGTAACAACCGGTAAAAAGAATTTTTTCGTACTGATTAGAAAAGAATTATTCTTTCTTTTCAAGGTGACAGTTTTTGTAAATCATCTTCGCCTCTTGAATTCAATGGTGGTTTAACTGGAGTTGACGATGGGTTATTTTCGTATTATATTCTTGATCTTTATTGGCCACCATCAAATTGCCCGTTAAAATATAATGAAAGTACCGAATTTTTGACTTATTTTTGTTCACCTTATACAGATATAAATGAACCGGGTAGAGAACGCTTAGCATTACATGGTCTTTGGCCAACATTTTCAACAAGTGGTAATTATCAAGGTTGGTCACAATTCTGTTCATCGGCAAACCATGATTGGTCGAAATGTCACATTAATGGAGATTTATGTCCATGGCAAAATGCAACAAAAAATACTTTTAATCAAGTTGATTATGAATATTGTTTATCAATTGAAAATAGACAAGAATGTCTTATTAATCCTACGGATATTCTTTTACCAGAACAAGAACGTTTAAAACTATTAGCACCAGGATATTTAGGTCCAAGAAATTTATTTATTAATCATGAATGGACTAAACATGGTAGAGAATTTTAAAGGACATTTCTAGAAAGTCATCATTCATATTTTCATAGGTTCATGTTGTTCATTAATATTTCAACATAATATTTCGTATTATTTGACTTTTATGCTTGATTTAGTTGATATGGCAACACGACCAGGAAGTCTAACATATGAAGTAGGTGTTTTCTGATTGGTTAATAAATATCCATTGAAGATACTTTTTTGAATACATTCTTATTTTTTTGTTTCTAGTATATTCAGCGTAATGCTGGTGAGAAGGTTGGTCTTGATTATTTAGTCGAAGCTCTGAATCAAACAGCAATAATTAATTGTAATTCTAAATGTGAACTTGACGAAATTCAGTTGTGTATGCATCGAGATCATCATACAGGTTTACCTACTCGTTTCGTCGCATGTCCACCTGGCGCTCGTAATAACAGTGATTCATGTAAAAAAGCACATTGTGAATATGTTTTGATACCATTGAGTAAAGAACATCGACAAATTCATACCGATGATTATGATTTTCCATCAATATGGACAATACTATTGTCTATTATTGTTCTATTAATTCTAATTAAATACCTTGTATTGTTATGTGGTGCCTGTTATCACTACTTGTGAATAGAAAATGTTTTCTGTTTTATTTAAAATATTGTCGAAACTAATTATAAAATACTTGTACATTATTAAAGGTATAAGTATTAACAGATATTGTTGAAAGGATAAAGACAAATAGAATGTCACAGTCACTTTTTCGAAGCTTCTTGTCGTAATGATTCGATGTCATCCATAGTAATTTCAACTAATTGTTTGATTTGTTGTGGCTCATTTAATAGTGCCAAATAGAGTTGACCGATTTGTAGATGTTTAGGTTCAACTGCTGGTAAAAATCGACGTGTTTTAGGATCGATTGTTTGACCACCACTGCCCGATTGCATATAATGAAAATGTGGTTCTTCATTTTCAATCGGGGGACCACGTATTTGATCGTATCTTTCAAATTCTAGTGTATAATGAATTGTTGGTATTGCTGATCTTGTTGACATGCCTGCACATAAAATACATCAAGCAATTGATATATTGAACTAAGTTGATACAAACCTTTGACATAATCTGTTAAAGTACCAATAAATGCAAGTTCTGAAACTGCTAATGATTTAATAGCATCATCTCGACCAGTAAGTATACCCATGATTGATTTGTCTAAATCGAAGGGAGAAAACAAATTGTGAATCTTTGATGCTAAAATGCTATCGATATATTTTCTTGTTTTTCTCCAAAGGAAGAAAAATCTTTGTTTATTTATATGTCTATGTTTTTCTATAGAAATTAAAAGAACATTTTGATTATAAATGTCTCGTCTTGATTAAATTAATGTTCATAGATCACGGACAAGAACAGATTACCTTCGCCGACGTAAACAAGTTATACGTGTCGTTTCTTATGGTAATGACCTTTTATCAAGAAGAAAAGCAAGTTGACTTGCAATGAATATCAATGTCCTGAATGGCATAGAAAATTTTCTTTTTTTTCTCTATGTCGATTATGATATCGAATGTCAAAACAAAAAATGTTGAATTGGAAAAGAAAAAAATTATTAGTGAAAACGAACTCGATCGATGAAGGATTGCTGGTATATTCTGGTCTCAATAGGATACAGTGATTGACAGCAAAACCCGTGAAAGTATGCGAAGAACGCAGTTGGCTGCTTCATTATAGACACCACTCTATGTGTATGTTTATCTATCTAGATTAGATAAAAAGAAGATAGCCACTAGAGTAAAGGGCATTCCATATACATATGAAAAGCAATCTAGTGATGTCAAACCTATTAGAAAATGTACTAATGATAGTAAATAAATACTCATATACGTATCTCTAGAATGTATTTCACCGTGAATAAGAGCAACTACGTAGAAAATTCCTTGCACATTCTATAACATTTCTAAATAGTATTTTTTTATACACACGTGTATTGGAAGAAGAAACAGAAGAAAAAAAAGAACATTTGTGAATCATATCTTAATAATTAATAAAAAAAGAAACGCCTATTGTTCTAATAGTTTATTTTGTAAGTTCCGAGGATTTGCTTGTGTAATGATGTTGAACAAAGGGAATTTTAAGTACAAGTTTATCTATAGCAGCACGTGATATATTTGGACATTCGACAAGAATAATTCGTTTAAGATAATGAGAATTTCGTCGTAAATATTTCAGACCTTTATCTGTTATTAAGTGGCAATAAGATATATCAATTTCATATAGATATTTACAAACACCGCTTAAATATTGTAAACTCATATCGGTTAATAATGAACATGAACATATATTTAATGTCGTTAAATATTTACAGCAAAATGCCATTGAACGTATAGCATTGTCAGTTAATTGAGCACAAAATGATAGATTTAAATATTCAATACTTGTACATGATGTTGCAAATTTTGTTAACCCTAAATCAGTTATTTGTCGACAATAGGATAATGTAACGGAACGTAAATTATTTGAATTTCCTATGGATTTCAATGATGTATCCGATGTTTGTGTGCCAGTAATGTCAATCGATATTAATTGATCCATTTGCCCAATTAATTCTAAACCATTTTCAGATATTTGATCTAAATGACATAATTTTATATAAGCTAAACGTTTACAACGTCGAGCTAGATTTGTCATTGAACTATCACTTAGACGCATACAATTTGTTAAGTTAAGTTCTCGTAAACGTGCTGTACATGGTCCGTCTGTTAGCGCTTTTATACCACTATCAGTGATTAATAAGCAGTCAGCCATATTTAATACACGTAATTGTTTCAATGTACCTATAGCTTTCATACAATTGTCTGTCAGCGATGGACAATCAGTTATTGATATATGACATATTTCAGTACATGAACGACATATAACACGAAGATGCTAAACAAAAAGAAAACAATAAACAATTGTAACACCTAACAGAAATCCATATGTAGAATTCAGCGCATTTAAAATTTTTTTCCAAATCTTCAGAAACATCAGTTGCAACTGGTACGAACTTTTCCTTAGCAATAACGGGCGTACCAGGATATATGTATGCTTTTAAGTGAGCAGTGCTTAACTAAGACTGAGTTTAAATCGGATCAATATTAAGAACTCGATTAAAATTGTGATGCACTTTTCATTTCTCTTAAACTGGTAACAATGAACTTCAGTCTCGACATTGAGAAAATATATATCTATAGAGAGAGAGAGAGAGAGAGAGATATCTTGGTACGCCAGTGAACTCAGCAAGCATTCTTCTTACTTCATCAGTAACTAATTTATTTGAATCAAATTTAATCGTCATTAGTTGTGTTAATGAACTCATGTGTTTAAATGCAAATCCTGTAAGTTGACGAGCTGATGACCACATAGATATTTGTCTTAAATTAGTTAATCGTTTACATATTTGATTCATGTGCTTATCTGATAAATTACTCATATCATCCATCACTAAAGTCTAAAAAAAAAATAACGAAATTTCAAATAATTTCCTTCCCTATTATTTACTTCAAGTTCACGAAAAGCATCCGACATAGCATCGAATCCCACCGATGTTAATTGTGTGCATCCACTAATATCTAAATGTGTTAATTTACGACAGCCGCGTCCATTGGTTATATGGAGAAATGCTCGATCCGAAAATAGACGCGAATAAGCAAGACTAAGATATTGTAGAAAATGACAATTACGCGCAAGACTACGAAATGATTGATCAGTCACTTCAGTTTGAGACAAATTCAAATAGAGTAATATGTGACAACCAGCTGTTATAATTTTAACGGCTTCATCATTGACTGCTGAACATTCACTTAAATTTAAATCTTGCAAATTTTTACAACTACTAATACCTATGGAATAAAAAAAAACGCGAAATAATAAATAGAAGAAAAAAACATGTGAATTATTGCTAATTATCGAACGTTTAACACTTCGTTTTAGGTTGTGTTTCACAAAAAATAGAATTACCAAGGAAAGTTAGACGACCAATACGAGAACATTTTCTTAAATTTAAATGTTGTAAATAAGGTCGAGCTCGTTGTATAAAACGCATTGCAAGTCGATCATCAAGTACATCACTTGTTCGATGTAAATCAAGTTTTGACCAAAGCATCGATGATTGTGTTAACATTTTCCAATTACGACAAACTTGAGCACATCGAGCCAAATCATCAACATCTAAATATGCAAGTATACGAACAGCAGCTTCGCGTGTTAGAAGAGATAATTCATCACGCGCTTCTCCATGACCTTTTTATACAAATATTAATCGATAATTTGTTTCAAACAATTAAAACTTACTAAGGAAACCATTGAACTGTTGATTTTCTTCACCACGTTCGACACGATCAAAATAATCTCGTGTACGTCGTGCTTGTTGAGCAACAAGATTCCATTCATTTAGAATGATTCGCATTTGATAGGTTTCAGCACAATGATTTATATGACATGCAGCTGCTTTTTGTCTTGCAAGACGATGAGTAACTATATGGAAAAGACCACAAAAAAAACAAAAATTAAAACACAAGAAAAATGATAACAAACCCCATTGCGACCATTGTCGAAAATAGATATTCAAGGATCGTACACGATAATATTCACTAGCAGCCTGTTCACGTTTTTCTAACCATCGTTTTTGACCTAGCTGTGTTAGATGATAACGAAGCCAAGCTGAAAAAAGTTTTCGTTGAACATGTAATTTATAATGTTCAATAGCCATTCGTATTTGCCGTTCATTGGGCTCCAATGTATCATCACAGACAGCAAAAACATAGCTCAATGAACTTTCAATATTAAATGGACGATCCACAGGTCGATAGATTTGTGGAATGAAATAATCCCAATTTAGATTGATTTTTGCTGATGGCGGCAAGGTATGTAATTCCATAAGGCAACTAAGTAACCATGCTACAGGATCTTTCGGTTGACAGACAAGTAATGATGATATTAGAGCTTCATGAATTTCAGCGATACGTTGTGAACGTAGATAAAATCGAAGCGATGGTTCAAGTGTCAAAAATAGCTTGAGCAGTGAGGCCATCTTTCTTTTCTTTTTATATTTTGTTATGACAACCGTTGATTGTGGTCGAATTTACTATTTGCTTGAAAGAGACGTAAGAAACAGGGACAAAGAGAAAAAAAGAAAAATGAGAGAAAATTTTATTTCATTATTATTTGATGTATAAAAAAAAACAGAAAAAAGCCGAGAGAAATAAAATTGAAGGAAGCAAAAGGCAATTGTCATCGCATTGACAGAATATAAAACTAATGTTACTCTTTGTTGCTGTTGTTACTATTCACATGATAGAAACCAATAATAGAAGTCAATAAAATAAATTAGTTGTAGTTCATTGATTTCAAAGATCGGATTACAGTTCAAATGAATTTACCGGAGTCTTGAGCTTCAATGTAATTTATCCTTTTAAAGGCGTGGTCGTTCGAATTCGAATGATTTATTCTTGTGACTCTTTAAATGCAATTATATTAGAATAGAAGTTTTTCATAATGAAAGTAGCCGTGCGTGTTTTTTTTTTGTATATCTTCATGATTCATCAGGGTTTGTTTTAGAGAACAGAACGAAAAGAAAAAATATGCAACGGTTCTTGCACAACTTCTATAGAAAACAAAATAAATTATAGTTGAATAAGAAACGAGAACGATTGAGCCGCGTTCCCGGGTTTAACGATATTCAAAACTTACCACATGAGCCTGAAGCATTTGGACGCGGGATTCACGTCTCGCAAGTCCGGGAATAAACCGATACTCGATCATTTTTTATTTTATAATGTGCTCGAAAAATTCATACAATTTTGTTGTGTTATCTCTGTGTCTAGGTTTTGTTTAATTCTTCATTGTCATATCATCAAGAATGAAATTTTGATAGTTTATCTTGTTTCTTTTCTGAAGGTACCTATTGGATAGAAAAAAGAAAAAAAACCTGATAGATTTCATCTTATCAAAACATAGTTCGACATAATTCAGTTGAAATATTCTCGAAATCGCATATGTAAAAATATGCATCTTTTAAAAACAGTTTATTGAACAAAAAACAAATGAGAATTAATCTGTAGTTTTTAAATTTGTTGTACTTTTGCTCGTTCTGCACATGAAATAGCTTTTCGTATGATATCTGTACATTTCTCACGTCGTATTAATTTATTATTTTCAAAATGACCTTCATTTCTCGGTAAACCATGTGAACCATCTGTGAATGTTAAAAGACCTAAGCCGCAAATTTTTCCATCTTGAAATTGACCATCATATTTCATACCATCGCAACGCGTAAATACACCTAAACCATGAAATCGTCCTTGTGAAAATTCACCATCATATCTTAAATAGAAAAAATAATATCCGTTAACCAGATTCGTTACTATTTTTCATTACTTTGAACCATCGGGATATGTAATACAGCCGAGTCCTGTAAAAAGACCATTTTCAAATCGTCCACGATATTTTGCATGATCAGAAAAAATTAAATAGCCAAGTCCATGCCGTTGGCCATCTTCACTCCAATCACCTTTGAAAATAAATTTGACGATGTGATTCTTAGTCAAATCGATATTTTTTACCTGTATATTCAGATCCATCTGGATATCGAAATGTGCCTTGCATATCACTTCAGTTCTCTACAATTGTAAAAAAAAAGAAAGTATGTTCTTGTTGTTCGATCAAACTGACAACAGAAACGAAAGAAAAGAAACGAAAAGACAAAAACGACGAAGCATTAAGTATCGTATGAGAAAAGAAAGTATTTGTGTCCATACGCAAACATACATTATCGACAGTTAAATACAAGCCTATGTTGTCTTGAGTAGCTAAAGCTCAATACAGAAAAAGAATTGAGTTCAATACTCAACAAGAAATAATCGGACTTTTTTTCATTTCGAAAGAGCTTTTTGAGAAGAAATTTTGAAATTATTCCCATGATCATCCCTCTTGTCTTTGTCACTATATATAACAAGACGAACGAGACCAATATTTGACATTGGCTGATAGCTGTTTTAATCGAGTCAACAATTGTTCGGTCTGTTTAGTTGAGGATTAATTAAACGTAGTAATGATGAGAACAAATGTCATGTTTGTTGATAATGAGATAAAATACCAGAGACATATCCATTCGTGTCATTTTCAATCTTATCGCATTTAACTTTGTCTATGAGAACATGTGTAGCTACGAGGAAACTTTCCGTAAGATGTTTTCTAATTGTAACACAAGAAAGAGATCCGTTGTTATAGTCCAGTTTACTTTCATCGCATACGATGAATCTCATTAGACGATAGACTATCATTGAGAGAAATTTGATCCCATTAGACAAAACTTTGTTGTCAAGAGTTCATCTTTTTGAGTTGTGATCATTTTAGTGAATTATATAACTAAAATCTTGTGTTTAACAGTCAGGTCAACTTCACTAATGGTATTATTATGCTAACATCGAAATTATTCCAAAGTACCAAATTAAATTGTTCGCTAATCGAAGACTATTTTATTTAAATTTAATTTTTTTTTTGACTGATCATCACTGTTAAATACATGTTGACGAAAAGATGAAGTTGTCCCACCGGTGCTAAGCAAATGCTTGCAGATTCTGTGGGACATAAACAAACAAGAAAATGATTTAGTCTATCTAAATGGTTGTTGTTGTTGTTGTTGTTGTTGTTGTTGATAATGTTCTTTTCGATATTGTTTTGCATCGAGTTTTTCACGTTCTTTAGCTTGTTTTTTTGTTTTGTATCGATGATTTTGAAACCAAATTTTAACCTAAATAGAACAAAAAACAACATCGGAGAATAATTTTAATTTCAAAAGCTCATATAAGCGAACTTGTGTAGGTGTCAATTGAAGAATATTTGCAAGATTTTCACGTTCCGGTGCGCTTAAATATTTTTTCTGTTTAAAACGTCGTTCCAATTCATAGATTTGTCCTTGATTAAATAAAATACGACGTTTACGTTTTTGTGATACAAATGGAAATTGTGCATAAGATGATTTCATCATTTGATCTTGATGATGTTCATAGACACTTGCAGCTAATACTGCACTATCAACAGCTGATGATGATCCAGCTAAATACCGAGACACTGAAAACAAAACAAAAAAGAATTGAATTATTTCTTTTGTTTTTTCATACTTGCTGCTGGTCCATACCAACATGAACTTGGCGAATATTGTGCAGATGAATTTGCACTATTTTGAAATGAACTACTATAATCATAATATTGATTGTTCGATGGGAAAGCTGCTGCTGATGATGAACCATAATAACCATTGTGTAATGATGATGGTCCAAATGTTGAACTAGAAAGATTAGTTGGTGTTGGATGACTTGACGAATAAACGGACGACGACGATGATGATGATGAGGCAGCAGCTAAGACTTGTGCCATTTCGATTGAACGCTTATAGGATGCTGAAGCATCGATATCGTATGGTTGAAGAATATCTGTGACACTGAATGGCATGCCAGGATTGTTAGTTAATGTCGAAGGAGGTCCCATTTGTGGAGTTGAGCTGCGCTTGATTTGACTAAAATTTTTAAAAAAATGAAATATTCTTATTTAAATCTATGTTTCTTTTTCAATGAAATTTCTCAATTGTACTCGAAATAGAGTTTAATTATGTAGAAAAATTGTCAAGAGTATTTTTCTCTCACTCTCTCGCTACTTTTCATCAACTAAAAAATGTAGCAAAAATATAAGAGAGAATTTATTCAAGACTTAAAATAAAGTCTCGATGACAATAGTATGTATATATATATATATATATATGGAAACTGAATGAACTAATATTTTTTCATTCGAGGACAGATAAAATGAGATAAGAGTCATTAAAAATTCTTGTGAACTAATGAGGGAAGTCCTTGAATTGATAAATCACTTTTCAATTGTGACTATGTAATTCATATTCACCCGAATAAGCTATGAGAATCTTGAGATGAACTCGTCTAGATCTAGCATATAGTTACAACTAGAAACATATCTCGCAATTATAGAATGAAACTAATAGTGTCGAAGGTAGGCTTTCACGAAAAACAAAAATCTAATCATCAGGTGTTTTTTGATTATGTCGAAATACTTATAATTGTTCAAAATGGTAAACTAAGAAAGAGTACATACTTGTTAGTATAGTAAGCAAGAGCGTCAATTTGTTCCTGTTTAGCCATGTCGAATAAAGTGAACAAAACGTTTTTCTTTTTATGAGTGGCTCATTCAATAGAATGACGAGGAGTTCGTGATCGAGGATAAAAAGATATATGATGGCGTATGTGCTTCTTTTCTATTGTCGAGAAGTTAAAGTATTAGCCTTTTACATTATTATTATTATTCGTATTTATCGATTTTTTCACTTTCTCTGTAAGTACCATATGAAAATAAAAAGCAGAAATTAGAAATAACAATTCAATGTATATATCTGTATGTGTATGTGTATATGAACATATAAGTAGATATACAGCACTTCAACTAGTGTACCAGAGATGATGATGATGTGTTGTTTTTAAGTTAGAGGAAAAAAAAGAAGAAAAAGAAGCTTTTTATTTCGTCATTTGAAGTTGACGCACTCAACAATGTCGAAGTGTCTTCTATAATAATGATGATAATGAATATAAGAAGTGCTTTTCTCGACTGGTGTAGCATCTTTTTTTTTCTTCTTGTCGACATCGAGAAGGATTATTAAATTCATAAAAGAGAAAAACCATCGATTTTTCTTTCCCTAGACTTTCTTTCCACCAATCAATATTCATTGAATGTCGCAATCCGATAAATTTCATTGGTAGGATTTGTTTCCGACTAAGATGCAACTGAACAACAACGATGTGCGGAAGATTGTGATTAACATTCGGCATCATTCGCTTACCAATGAAGAAAATTCAATTGTGTCGTTTTCGATAAATATCATAATGTCATAACTAAAAGAATATTCCAGAAGCCTTTACTTAATTATTATCCATGTCGAATAATTTTTAAGAATTCTATTTCATACAATATCTAACGAACATCAAACTTGTTATCAATAAAATAAACAACGAAGATTTACTTATCATTTGATAACTCGTTGGGAATCACCTACGCGTAAAGAGCTCTTTTTTTCACGTCATATTTTTATTTGTTATCTCTATTAAACAAACAGAATGTCTTATTTTAATAGGCACAACATGTCATTGAGTTTTCCTCACTCTCATTCATACATATGTATATACCCAACAGTATGTGGCCATTGGGTCTAATTGTTTTTCACAAGAGCTAGTGAAAAATCAGTGCATCGTAAAATTTGATGATGACGTCAGGGTAACCAAAAAAAAATTCTTTCCACCTGAAAAATATCTTCATTTGTTCATGCTTGAAACAGCTAGTTAGCTTTATTTTATAGATTGGGAAAGAAAAATAGAATGAGTCGTATTAAATAAGAAATAATTTTGTAATTAAGCAAAAGTCAGACATCTAACAAAAATCTTTGTAAGATCGGAAGTGAAATTTCCGATAGACCACTAGCCAATCATGAGATGATGGAATGAGAAAGAAAATCATCATCTGACTTAGCCCTCCGACATATACACACACGCGCGCGCTATTTTGTCGAGTGGTACTTATTCGAAAATTCCACAGGCTAGAAAAATCACTAATTACAAATCATTGAATATAGCGAGCATTATCCATATTGTTCAATTGTGACATATGCATACATACAGACGGTAGATTTTTATGATTAATTATTAAACACGAATTTTCATTAAAAAATAAACAAGACGACATTTTTTATTTTTGTTGTTTGTAACAAGCGGTTTTCTCTGATCTGTTGGATACCACTTTTCTATTTCTCGATCTCCCGTTGTGTGTCACGAGTGGTTTAGTATCGAACTAGACACGTGTATATAACAATTGCATCACTCCATAGGACAACGAATTTATTTAACAAGTAGATACTTGAATGAATTGCTTTTTTCTTCTTCTTCCTATTATTATATAACAAATGTAATAAGAAAACCTATCTAACTAGCTTCAATTATCACTGTCTTCTCGTTTTCTCTCTCTCTCTCTTTTTATAATGAAATAAACATATACAATTATGTACATACATTGGCTCATTTAAACAAATCAGATCATCGAGCAACTATCTTAATGTTTGAATATACTTGCATAATCAATTTTTAGTATATGAAAAACTGTGAACAACTACACTAGAATATTTTCAATGCTGATAACGATTTAGTGTGAGTATAAATGAAGTAGCATTAGAATAGGAAGAAAAGAAAATGTGTATAGAGGACTAATTGTTGTTTGACTTTTTTACTTTAATTTACTCGGTTGGTTGTGTTTTAAGTGGTTCTTTGTCTTTCGGGTATCATATTATTCCTTTCTTCCTTTCTTTTATTCAGTCTACTTTTAAACAAAATGATTGCCATAGGCATTAAAGGTGAATATATATTAAAGAGTGAAAGATGAAGCAAAGAAAAATAAAATATTTCTCTTCTAATGTCATCAAAGTAAATGCACACGCATTATCAATTATGATTAACACGTGCTAACAAGCATCCAATTGAGAAACAAGCTATTACATCACAATCTTTACTGTCCTATGATTTATTGGAAAGGTCTTTTCTTTTATATATATATATTGCTGCACCAAATATTGACACATGTGATGTGTGTGAAGAGGGACGACATTTTTTTTTTATATTCTCTTTTGCTTTTTGCTTAGTCGCTGTGCCAACATTTCAGCCACTCATTGTCTCTATCCAGCTGCGTCCATCACTTGAAATTGACATTGAGAGTGGCTTCGCTTGGTCTTCGATGATGACAACGAGAATGATTGAATTTAACATGCAAATAGAAATAAATCGTATCGAATAAAAAAATTAAGATTCTGAGTTTTTGCTCAATTTCTTTTTCTCCTAAAAAAAAACAAATTGGCCATAAACACAATATGAGTAATTGCACAACAGAAAGAAGAAAAAAAAGAAAATAGAATAAGGTTTATTATTATTTTTTTTCGGTCGTTTATAATTATCGTGGTTCATGTTTAAGTAAATGATGATGTAAATGATGACCATGATGAAGTCGTTGATGTGTTTGACCTGGTATGGGTACTTGAGGTTGAAACATGTTTGACTGCATCTGCTGCTGCTGCTGCTGCTGTTGTTGTTGTTGTGGATGATGATGATGAAGATTGCTTAGAGGTTGTTGTTGTTCATCACCACTGTCACTACAATTTGTACCCGGTTTTTCTTTCGAGGCTTTTTTTGTTTTATACCGATGATTTTGAAACCAAATTTTAACTTGTGTTGATGTTAAACTCAATGAATGAGCTAATTGATCTCGATCTTGTGCATTTAAATAACGATTTTTATCAAAACGTTTCTCAAGTTCTATGACTTGTTGTTGAGTAAATAGAACTCGTCGTTTACGTTTTGGCGTAAATGCAAATGGATGATAGGCAGATTTTAATGGATCAACCATAGATGTAGCCGACTGATACATATCATATTGTGATGATGTTTGTCCAGTTAATAAACGTGACACTAAGTTATTTGAAAAATAGATGGTACATAAAATAATTTCAACGAGATTTTTTTTTAAACATTACTTGCAAATCTTGGATCAGCACAATGCGACGGTTGATACCATGAATTTGTTATCGGTGTTGACGTTGACGGGTTTGTATTCGTTGGTTGATCTGTTTGTTGGCAGAGATAATCTGAATAAGACCTTGCTTGACTTGAAAAGTACGATGTTGCTGCATCGGAATAGAATGGATATGGTACACCAGTCGATGAAAAATGGCTAGCAAATGAATTTTGATCGAATGTTGAAAAGAATGGATCGTATGTAGCAGAAGAATTTTCCGTTGACGTTGGAAGAGGAGTCGATCGAGTCGGTGACGATGAAGAATTATAGGACATTGTTTTTCCTGAAACATCATGATGAATTTTTGAGTATGATCAAATGATTTGTTAGAAGTATGAATAAAAATGAGAAGAGGAGAGAAAAAAGAATGAAGAATTGGCCACTTACCGTATTCGTACGAGGCCGCACAGGATGAGAGATGCTCTGAGGAGGCTCTCAGAAAGCTTTCGAGATCGATTGAAGAGGTTCGACTCCACTCACAACACAGACAAATATGTGCGTATGTATATGTGTTTCTTGTTCGTTCTCACTCGTTTTTTCCCTTTTTTTTCGCATACACACAAAAGAGACCTCTTGTCTACGTACTGAGAGAATAATCATGTTCTTTCTCTCTTTTTCACTCTCGTCTATCGTTCTCATGTATTTTATTGGTTGCAACGACATTTGTTTTCCTATTGGCTAATAGAGACAGGGAGAAACATAAAGAAACGAACGAAGAAAAAAATGCATAAACGAAAAGATCGATACTTATCATCGATTGTAAATCAACAATACACATTGGTGACAATTAATCTTCTCATCCGATTGATTATTGCTGAGAGAGTAGAGAAGACACTTGAATTAAATCATAAAAAATAAATAAAATTAATTTACACACCACCCTCGGAGATGGAAGTTTTCTCTCTTTCTTTCTCTCTCTCTCTCTCTATTTCTCCTTTCTTTGTTGATACAATCAAGTCTAAAGTCAAACAAGTAAACATTTTTTTCCTTAAAATAACACTTGAAAAGATTTTGTTCTTTATCAAGGTATAAAAGAAGCTTTTATTTATATATATAGCTACACATAAACTAGGTTATTACGCAGAACATAGATTCTGCCTTTTGCTTGTTTAGAAGAGGAAGAAAAAAAAATATAATTACAAATAGAATAGCTTGAGGATACATTTCTATCGGTCTCTTTGTTGCCAATAGTGATATGCCACTCGGATTTCCGTGCTATTTTATTTTTTAAACAATATCTATATATAGAAATAATGGAAACAAACGGAAGAGGTATCCATTGAGTGTTTATGGTAGGGTGGTATGTACTTCGTAATTTAGCTATTAGGCTTGAATT
>OENM01000028.1:207385-231223 GCA_900239745.1 Rotaria magnacalcarata
AAAAAAAAAAAAAAAAGCAAAATTTCACTTTTTACAGAGCCGTAAAACAGTGAACTACTCATCGTTTTATTGACGGTATAGATCAAAAGGATGTTGGAGTGTCTTCAAATATCGTTGTACATAACACAGTAAAACTTATTTATTGTCTCAGTGAAAAAAAGAGATATGATTAACACGAAATCGAATGTAAGAATTACTGATATGAAATCACAGCGCGTACACTAAAGTCTTTTTTTTATGACTTATTGTTTTTTCTTCGGACAGAATGAGAAGTGTGAAATAAAGAAAAATAAAAAGGAAAGGTGTAATAAATATTACACATTGACTTATCAGAAGATTATCCTTTTGGACTCATTATACAGTTGATCGTTCAGGGGTTGTCAAAAAATGTATTTTTTAAAATTCTATGCATTACCTATAATAAAAATGATTGATTTTTCTGTAGGCAACATCCGCCAAATATTTTATCCTGTTGTATTTTGTCTTGAATATTCTTCTATTTGAACAATAAAAAGTATTTTTACAATACATAAGAACTTTTATGTCTCAATAGATGATAGAGATTTCATGGTTATTTGTTAGTAACACATTTTCCCAAGTTATATTTTATTGAAATTACTGTTTATTTTAGCCCTATTGAAAAATAATAAGCACATGTACGCCAGCGTATCTCTTTTATAAAATGCCAGTCATCGATCTCATATTTTTGAATTCTTTTATTCAAAGTACCCATTCTTCAGTAGAGTCCGTCGAAATCAACAAATTTTCGATTCGTACCAGAAGTCGAGTCCTACCCGATGGACTCTAGTATGAATTCAAAATTTGACCTACTATAAGAGTTCACCACCGAAACAATACGTAAATTCGATAGCGACGTATTTTCTCTTCGGTCCTGCAGATCAGTATCTATTTACTATCATTAGAAATACAAAAAATCTTGATGATTTAAAAATACGTCGAACCAAAACTATGTGAATAGTTTTCAGCAGTTAAACATGTTGGGACCTTGTTTTTTTAATCAATCGTTTGCGATCGCATGATACTACGTAGACAGATAGTCGCTTATTTTTGTTTTACTGAAATCAATCAATTTAATAAAAAGACTTGATTTTTGAAAGTATTGTGATGAATGTAATTTCAGAGGAAAAAAAACATTTACTTTATTGGCTAAACGAAAATCGTCCATTTGAAAGATAATATAATGTGAATAGAAAGCAGATGTTTTATGCGATAATATCCGATGTGAAAAGGGTGGGCGAATATCTATATAAAAAAATATAAATAAATCTGCAGTCATTAATCGACTTTACAAGAGTATAGCCATGTTGAAATCCATTGTCTGCTTCTGTTTATTTGCTTTCATATCGGTTAATGCCGCCCAATATGAAGTTAGTTATTTAATTGAATCTTTGCTGTTTTTTTTAATTCTAATTTTCTATTAGATCACTAAAGAAGGTCTCCAATATTTAGCCAAGGCTAAATTATCTGATTTACCACAATCAGTTCAATTAGCATTAGCTCGTCAGAATGGACGTGCTGGTGGTGATGCTTCGTAAATAATTCTAATTTTTACTTGTTTTTCCCTTTGAAAATCGTTCTGTACTTTTGAAGACATTGGTGTTGTATTAACGAACAGCCCATTACATCAGAAACAAGAACAAAAATTGAGCATGCTACACGTGTTGTAACTACAAAGACAAAAGTATTTCGTTTTTTCTTTTTTTGAAAATAATTTCA
The DNA here is from genome assembly GCA_900239745.1 of Rotaria magnacalcarata. Classification (NCBI taxonomy): domain Eukaryota; kingdom Metazoa; phylum Rotifera; class Eurotatoria; order Philodinida; family Philodinidae; genus Rotaria; species Rotaria magnacalcarata. The sequence goes on from OENM01000028.1 coordinate 209,123, forward strand.
ATGGTTAAAACCAATAAAACTTCATTCAGGTTGGTTATATGGACTGTGGATTTCTTGGCACAATGAAATGCAGTCAATATGTTACAAGTACTCGGTAAGTTAATTACTGTGTTCTATCAGTAATATTCGATTGCTTCTCTTCAGAGCTGAATTGTACACCTACATTCAAACATATCAAGTTCCCGCTATGTCTGCATGCCAAAGTCACGAAGTTAAATGTTGTGCAAGCTACATCGAAGTATGATTACAAACACATTGTTTTGCTTTTGTTTCATTTTCTCATATTTATCTATAGGTTGCTGGAAATTGTCATTCGTTTGCTGACTTGATGGCTCATCAAGAACTATTTCAATTTTTATCCAGTAGTGGTTTACTTACATTGTCAGGTTCCGTCGGAAAATAAATGATTGAATAAATAAAGAAAAATAAATATTTTTGATTCGATTGATGAATTTAATCGAATAGAGATGAAATATCTGATGTTAACATGGACCATAACAATTTCGAGAAAACAAAGAAAAAGGAAACAAATCGAATAAACTCGTAGAGAACAATCGAATGATTTTAAATGGTAGAAAATGATCAGTAGGAAAAAGTTAGATAGAAAATGTTTTTAAAATGATATCGGAAATCAAAATAGTACTTAGGAAAAATTCAATACTACAAAACATATCAAATGTGATAATCATTTCTGTTTAATTTACATAAACTTATTTGGTAATAAAATTTCATCCGGCCAAGCATAATTTCGAATTTTGACTAAAGGGAATTGACTGTTTGAAAGGGGCGTGGTTGAGTGTGTCGGGGGACATCAAGAAAATCTTAAACATTGTTTCCATCGTCCATGTCACTTTTTTGAACAACACTATTGACAACGACCAGGCGCTACTTTATTTGTATCCTAGAAAATATGCATGGCTATCGTGTGACTGTTGAAAACTATCTTATATTGGTTCATTATAGAGGTTTTATTTATTTTCTAAAAGAATCATGCAAAAATAAAACTCAATCAAGTATACAACAAAATTTTGATAGACATGTATCATCTTGATTGGTTGATTGCGTTTGAGAACGAGATCGAAATGATCGACTTCCCCATGATAAACTTAATCTTTGTTTACGATTTTGAAGAACTTTTCGACGAATTCTTGAACTTGTCATTAATAGAATTGGAAAATGTGAACAATGATGAACTATTTCCATGAAATCAAATATAATGACAAGATTATTTGTGGGTATATGTTTACCAACTGCTATTCCCCAAGCAACCACTACACCAACAGGTAAAGTTAATATAACAAAAGCTATGCTGGATAAAAGCATGTAAAGAAGAATACTTCGTTCTCTCCAATCACTAGTCCTATTTGTCCCTAAGAACCGACGACGTTGATAACTACGGCGTCTTAAACCAATAACTAGTATTATATTTGTACCAATAATCACTATTGGTAGAATTACATTATTTAAACCGATATTTTCAATAAGTAACAGATTTGTTAATGAGAATGGAAAACCATATGCATGATAATATGCATTATTACATGTATATACAGTCGGACGGTTAAATAATAAGAAATAACAAAAAGATGTTTCAAATGGCCAGAAGAGAAATGGATGATTATATATCACAACAAATATAATTATGGATAATGTTATAAGACATGCACGATGTCGAGTTATTAACCAACGACGATCGATTGTCCATACTTTTATATTACGTTCAATACCTAGAAAAATAGAAACATGACTTAGACGGAGTAATTTTGCTTTTTATTAGACGGTTTTCTAACGGATTATTCTATTGGGTAAAAAGAAAATCACAATTATACAATGGGAACAATTGAAATATGTATTTCTCTAAGCTATTGAAATCTTCTTGCTCGCGTGCATCAACTTCTTGAGCAACAAATTCATACACTATAAACAAATCTTGAGGTCTGCAGACAATAGGATGTTCTATTGAAATTTATCCTGTTATAAATGGATGATTTCGAAACTACATACGAGTAAATATGTATCTTCGGAGAGCACATATATATGTTTAAGATTGAAGAACGGAAAAATATAATCCTGATTTTAAATTGAGAAGTGAAGAAAAATCAATTGATATATTTCGAATTCGAAATAAAATTACCTAATGCACCAAGAAATCCATATGATATATTTTCACTTGTCATTGTTAAAAACCACGTTATTGAACAAACAAAATAAGGATGTTGAAAATAAATAAATAATAGATGAGTAAAGTATTCGGCTATGATTTTGATAATATCAACTAGCGATAGAGCAATAATAAATATACCATAAGGTGTTTTGAAAAGAGATTTTGTTCGAATAAAAAGTAAACATGAACAAATATTAAGTATGCAACCGATTATCGATAAAAAGAAACCAATAAAAAAAAAAGATAAAATTATTTTCGAATCGGCAGTAACATGACAGGAATCATTCATTGTGTTTGTTATAATTGCCTATTAAAGAGTGAAACATATTTATATATAGTAAGTTGTGAGAATCGAATGAATAATAGCGTAGTTTTTAGTCTCATTTTTTTCCATAGGGAATGAAATGAAAAGAAAATAGAGTATACAAGATCAAACGATGATTATTTTCCTATCTGAAGTAGGCGTTGGTTGACACACCTTAACAACATCTCGAAAACTCAATAATTTCATTTGATTGTTTCCTTGTCAAATACATTATTTATCGGTCGAGTACAATAAAACTCGCAAAAATGCATATGAAGCTAGACAGTCAAATTGCATTCTGGTTAAAGATCAGTACAGAATAGCCGATATTTTTAGAAGAGAAAAACAAAAACTTGACTTGCATTTCTAATGAGACTCGGCAATAGAAATAGAAACAATATTTTAACGATGCAATCGAGTTATATATATGTAGGATGAACTCTATCGTTCGTCGTGTTAGGACGTCAATAAATACATTTTCTTCCGTTTTTAATTTCTTACTTATGTTGACTTGCAACATTTAACAGCATTAGTTAATTACATTGAACATGACAAATAGATGTTTAGAGAATATAAATATACGCTGATAGTCTAGGAATAGAGAGTGATGGCGTTTCTACGTATTACCGATTGATTAAAATAAATGTTTCACGTACAGTAATAATGATCTATTTCTTAATAGTCGTTTTGGTTCGATTTACGAAAATTGAGTTGATAGAGGAAAAAACGAAACGTGTTGTATTAAACAAGATTTTCATGAAAGCGAACGTTTATATTTGATTACGTTAAAAAGTGCATGACGTGTTATCGTCTTTTTTCATCCACAGAAAAAAATATAATTTGATTAATTAATTTTCTAAGACACTTTACGCTGATCAAATGAGCATATATTGTTATTATTGGTAAAAAATGACCTTCGAATGTCATCGTACGGTTATGCTTTGCCTATAAAAATTTTATATCTATTTAGTTTGTTTGTGGAGTGATACAGCGAACGACATATATTTCTTTTTAGAGACTCAAAGTATAGAAATTCTCAAGTTTTCAAATCCCCGGGTTCATATAAATAGAAAAAGTAAAAGCTTGATAGCAAAGAAAATCGTCTCTCATTAGTTTCTGATCAATTGAAAAAAATTGATCGAGATGCCTGAATTTTCTTCATGAAAAAGAAACAGTCTTACCTAGAAAACTATTACCATCGTTATAACTCGTCTATGAAAACTCTTGTTATTGACGTCAATAATGGTGACAACAGGAAAATTTTTCAAAAAATTGATCTGAATGTAATAGATTAAGAAACGTCCGAACAAAACAATCGAGTTCAATTCAGAATTTTGTATTTTTACGAAACATTGTTTTTTTTTGAGAAAAGAAGATTAATTAACAAATAGCAAACTTGTGAAATACAATCGTAGTTGCAAGTATAGGATGATGTTTTAGCAAACTATTACCGTGTTGTATTTATCAACAGAGATAAGCAAATACCCAAGCACAAAAGATAAATATCTGGTATTCGTATTATTGAGTATGGCAATTATATGGAAGAAAAAATATGGTTCTGTATACATCATGGTGTTTTCATTCAACACCCAACGAGATTGACACAATCGGGAATCATTAGGGCGTTTTACTTTTGTTTTCTTAGTAGAATAAGCGAATGATTCATATTTCAATGAGCGATCCTCTGGAATCAACTACGTAGTAAAAATATTATTAAAAATAGAAAACTGCTATAGAGCACTTCCTAGAGAAATGAAATCGATATTTTACAAGCAGTAAAATCAACTATAAGACTTCAAGTGTCACAACAAAAAACAATATGATCTTGAAATGTATCTTTTTCAAATCAGATGATCGATTAAAATGAAGAGATTTTTTCTTTCGTTCGAAGTCGATTATAACCTACTTTTTTTTTATTATTACTATTTTTCGATGGATTTCCAACGTCAGCCCAGACTTTTTAACCTATCAGAATAATCTACTAGACGTAATTGGCAAACTCTACCCTCGAGGGTTTAGAAAGCAGACGCCTAGAAAATAGTATCCAATTGAATTGTCACAAATAGCTCGGATGTCATTAAACTAGACAACTTCTTTTGTTTTACAGACTTGAGCAATATAGGTTTGTATATATTTCAGAGAACAAAAAGTGATTCACATAAATAATTTTAAAATACCAAATCTCATTTACTGAATTAATGATTACAAACAGTCAATACTTATTATTTACAATACAATAAACAAGAAAACATTAAGACCATGTCTCCCATTCATCTTCAATTTCATGATCTGGTTTTTTCGATGTTGTTGTTTCTGGCAACGATGTAGTTTCACATGAAATATTTTCTTCTCTTTTGTGTGATTCAATTGTATTGATTATAGATGTAGAAAGATGTATTTCGTTCAGTTCTTCGTCTCCTAAAATAACACAAATAATGCATGTTTTTTTTTTCTTTGTATGATTTTAGTACTTGTTTCCGCTTCTATTGCTAAGGCTTCCGAGGTCCATTCATCATCTATGCAAAGAAAAGAAATATTGCTAGAGAATCATTAACTAAATTTGCTTATTACTAGGTTCATCCCAATCATTCGCATTGTTTTCATTGCATGTTTCCTGTGCACGTTTCAAAAAATTTAAACGTCTTGTTTCTTCTTGATCAAGTTTACTCATCCGATAATAATATCGAGACCAAAAATCATTATGAGTTGTGCATGCAGGTACAAAACGTGAATACAATGAGCGAATCTGTGAAATATCAATTAGTAATTGTGCTATTTGACCTTTACGTTCATCGCCGCTAAAGTCATTTGCTTCACACCATGTTTTATACGATTCAATGGGTGTTGGATCCGTTAAGTAAGTTGCATCATCATATTGTATTCGATTTCGTTCATTCTAAACGAAAGCATATTTTTTTTAATTTAGGTATATCGATGAAAAAGTCATAATTATAGTTTTTATTAATGTCTTGATTTGGTATGATTAGATAGCTATTATTTAAAAATGATTTTCAATTTGATTGCTTTATTCATGAGGGCTCCGTAAATACAAATACATTTTGTATTCTTGAAAATTATATACCTAGTACATGATAGTACATATCCACTTATTCTAAGTTGTTCAGGTATATAATTTTCAATAATACAAAATGTATTTGTATTCGCGCATCTTTGCGTTTGTCAGTTAACACTTGCTGTTCGAGCTTATGCTTTTATTAGTGGACGAAATTTTCTTGCCTACGATTATGACTTCAGTTACAAGGTCAGTGGGAAGAATATTTTAAACTTTTAAAAGCCCCTGTTTCTCTCTTTTGAAATTCATCAAGAAAATTTCCCCCATATGATAGACGCTTTACGATAGTTTGAGATGGAGCGTTTTCTTTTACGGATGTTGAGGAAATGGAAAAGTTAATTTTTAGGTTCAGATGACACAAGATAAGAATCATCGATAATGTGTACGCAGAATATACCGAAGGTTCTCTAAATCTTTCTAATTCGATTGTTAGTATTTTTAAGCTAAGCAAATTATTCTATATAGTTACCAAATGTTATTAAAGTTCAACAGAGAGAAATATGAGAAACTAATAAAATATCACAACTTAATCTTGATTCTTCGTAATAAACTCGAAAATATGAAATTTATCTAAAAAAATTGTTTTTCATTTCTAAAATGATTAAAAAATGTCCTACTTGAAATCGATCAACTGGTGCCGATGGAACCATAGTTTTTCCAAGTTCATTTTTACTTTGCGATGTAATAGAAGTACTTGATGGCTGATGTTTAATTTTATTTAAATATGTTTCCGTATCACTTTTAACTGTTGTTGTAAAATCTGATAGATCCTTTCGTACAAAGTCGAAAACATCAAACGACTAAACAAAAAAAAACATAATCGATAAAATGAATATGGGATTTTGTTTTTTCACTTTTTCACGAACTGTTTGAAGAGTAGATGTCAACCAATTATTCATATCTAAAACATATATCTATATAAATATATATATATATATATATATTAACAACAGAGATTCAATTTTTGTCGATAAAATGATAAAATAATTCACTGCTACATCAACGAATTAACAAATAATACATTTAGGTACATACGACAACAACATTAAAAAACTATATGTACTATATATATATATATATATATATTGCACTTGACTGATAAAATAATTTTCGATATGATAAATATGAATATTTAATAATCGAATTTTTAATCGTTGCATTTCGCACCATTTTCGAAACAAGCGACTATATTGGATACACTTAGTGTTGTACCAGCGATAAATACATAAAGACCAAAACTGATTATCAGAAGATTTAATATTAATTGCCATTTATAACGACCGAGACTATCAGGCCAAAATGTTATTGACTCACATATTGGAGGAAATATAACTGATAATGCTGTAGATGCTACAGCACCGACTAAATTAATAGAATACAATTAGATTGACATTTTTTAAAGATATATAGATAATGCACCTAGAGAGATGACTAGACCAAGATTTGGAATCATCGCAGCAATGATAACTAAAAATGAAAATTTAGGCCTAAGTAAGACATAATACGTTCTGTATTTTTTGTATGATAAACAGTGATCTCTTGTTGAACGAATTTAAATCCGAACGTTACCATAATGGAAATCAGTTTACAAAGAAAAAACACCTGCAAAAATTAGGAGAATTAATCGCCGATGAGAACCTAATTATATGTAAATTCATAATATCTACTGCGTACGTCTACCAGCTGGTTTAATTATACAAATGGAAAATATTTTGAACTCGATTGGATGTACTCTGTCTAACAGAAACGCATCTTGAGATTCTTTTCATCATTGAATCGTATGTGAAAATTTCTACTTACAAGTTATGAGAATAAGTCCAATGCGAAAGGCATGTTCGCATTTTTCAACTGTCTGTCCACTATATTTGTAGAGAATTCTACGACAAACACGTGGCCAAAGAAGAGAAAATGGAACATAAAATTGTAAATTATATGTCAAAAATATGGCCACAGCATACATAATTTTCGTGAATTGGTATAATCTGTAATAAATAAATATACGTATATATATATAAAAGAATTCATAAAAATCGATCCATTCATTAAATAGAAAACGTTACTTATTATCCTTTGGTAAATTAAGAGTTATTGAGCCACGTGCTTCTGATCCATATCGAATATAACCAAAGAAGCCGACAATGAAATACATAATAGTCACAAGTAGAATACCAATATTAAGTATTCCAGTCCAACCACCATATGCGTCAGGTTCTTTCATCTTTTGTCGAACGGGTAAAACCTAATTAAATTGAAAATAGATTTTTCTCTTGCAGTTAATTATTTCCTATTCAATACATACTAAAGCAATGCCTTCAAAGACATACATAGCCGATGCAAAAAATACAGGCCACTCGGATGCGGATGTTATGAGTGGCAATGTATTGAGTGGTTTATGATCTTGAACAATATATTGTATGATTATAAATAATCCTATAGGTATATGTTTTAGATGAAATTGATTAATTCGATGGTTATAGTTGATTTTCTTACCGCCAATCGTCATTAAATTAGCAGCCAGCGAAAATGGTGCCAGAACTTTGAGACTACGAATCATGGAAAAGCCGATAACAAGTAACAACATGACGAATTGATAGGCTTGAATCGGTGGAGTATGCGTAAGATATTGATCGGCAACCTAGTGTCAATTTTAAGAAAATATTATTTAGTTTCAAGCCTTGTTAAATAGCAAAGTTAAAACTTTCGCGAGAAAATGTTCTGCATTTTTTCAATTGATTGCGAGCAAAGCAATTAAAGCATTAAACTCTAATATCACCTTTTGTGCTGCTTACGAATTTAGATCAGAGATTGTTCCTTTGTTTCTATCACTAAACCGCCTATTATTTCGCTCAATTTATCTATTTCTACTTGACTAGATAAGTAATTGTATTATATAAATTGTTTCGAGAAGTCTTGCCACATATATAATAAGATCGAGGCCAAAATATTCATTCCTAATAGCTTTCTACAGTAAAATTTATGCTCAAGATATTTTTCCTTGGGGCAGCGCTTACTATTTTTATTATGTTACCACATGTCTGTTATGCAGGTGCATCTCTTCAGACTTGTCAAGATCGTTTTCATCCTAAGTACTATGAAATTATTCTGAATCATTAACTACGCAAATTCAGTTTCTATCGAAATTGCAATGACAATATTTTTATCATTCAAACTTGTTAGTAAAATCTCTATGGGATTGAAAAACAAATAGATTGTCAAAGCGAGATATTGTCAAAGATTATCGTCTAGAATAATGCGTATTTTTTCCCTGTATGCAATATTCGAAATTCTCAAGTCATGCTATGGAGGGAACTGAATTGACATTAATCTCATAAAATACTATTGGTGTGAAAAAGAAGTAATTATTATTAATCACAGAATTCTATTTAAGAATCCCTCATCTATCTAATCTGATTCAGCTTGTCAAACGGTATTTACTAATAATAAATACTTTATTCTTCTTGTTCATCAACATGATCAATTTTGCTCGAGATCAGAATAAAAGAAATGTTCATTACATAACGAACTATTCACATGACTAGTTCGATCATGGCTATTTTTTGTTTTGATACCTAGATATTATTCTTATGGGCATGAAAGTAGGGGTGGTACGTTTACGTTAATTTAAAATTAACGTTAACTAAAAGCGTTAATCGTTAATATTAACGATTAACGCCGTTAATTAACTCGCATTAAATTAAAAAGTCCACACCTACTTGAAAAGATAATAAATTACGAATATCACATCTATAATAAAAGTCTCGATCGGATTTTATACGTATTTGATGAACAAAACATGGCATATTAATTTTATTGTAAGCTATTGTTCATGAGTGACACTCAATTATATTTTTTCTTCGCATTCTCTCAGCAGCTAATAATCAATTGTGAAGCATTGAAAAGTCATGCGAATAAGATATATCCTTACTTTTATCAATCGAACTGCTCAACAATTAAACTGACTACATCTAACACTCCATCAACACAATCATTACTTGTTTGATGCTAGCTGGTACGAATACAAAGTAGACCGAACAGAAGCCAAGCTGTGTTATTATAATAAAGCCATCAATAACAAATCTTAACAAGAAGAAAACAAAAGACATTTATTATTGTTTATGTGAAAATATTAAATTATATAAATAACTTTACTTTCCCAATTTTGCATATCGATGAACCCATTTCCAACGACATGTTGCCAATGTATATCGCATAATATCTCCAAAATCACATTTTTCTCGTGATGTACTAGATAGAAAACGTAGGTTCAACTCGTATATGTGTTCTCTAAACTTACATATATCGATAATGATCGTGACATCGAAGAAGTTGATGCATACAATAAAGTGTCATCGCACCCATAATCCAAAAAGCAATAGGTCCAAACTGAAACAATGTTGGATAAAAAAGATAAATCAAGAACAAAAGAAAATCTAATTACAAGTATTCCAGCTTTCGATAATGCGTAAGGAAAAGCAAGAATACCAGCGCCGATATTGCCTTTAATTAAATGCATTAATGTTTCTAAATTTCTAGATAATTAAGGATAGAAAAGCGTTCAGATTCATAGGCTAAAGAAAACAGCAACGTGATAATTACGTTGTTTTATAATCAGTTTGGTCTCCAACAATTGAAGAAACCAATGGTGCAATCTAAATAGTAGAAATTATTCCAAGTTTTCTCTCCAATAGTGAAAGCTATTATTTTGATGGAATAACAAAACTAAGGCTTTTTACTACTAGAAAAGAAATCTTTCGTACAGCTTCATTTTCGTTGTTTTCATCAACATGAGATATCATGGAATTTGTATCATCGTTGTTCTTAAAGAGAAGTGGCCGATCCGAATATTCACCAACGGGTGTCGAAGCTGGAATAGTCGGTGATTCGGAGAAAATTTCCGATGGACTACGAACTGGTAGAGTTGTCATCGTAGTATCTGCTGTGTGTTCTAAAAGAAAAAAGTTAAATTTTCTTTCAAATCAATAGAAAATTAAAAATATAAAATTCTATTAGATATTAATAAAATATCACATCTTATTTTCGCTCGTAAATAAACAAGAGAAAACAAACTAAACTAAGCTTTTTTGTGCCTATATAATGATGGATCACGGATTGTCTAAGACATAATTTGTTTATGAACAACTTGCCTTTAAATTATCGAATCAATTTTTATTGTTTAAGATTCGAGTTAGTCGCGCACAGAGATGATTGTACACTTGAGAAAACTCTATGATCTCACTCATGTTAACGAATTTGATGAAAAACATAATCAGCAATTCATCGAAAAACTAACCAATAAAATGTTTTTACTAATCCTCCTGTCAAGCGTACACTTAACATTGATTGTAGCACTCTCACTCAATTGCACTAATGATTCTTTTTTTCTGTAAATGGTTGATGATGATGTTTATTGTTTTTTTTTACCTTTCCTTTAAAACGAGAGAAAAAAAAGAAAACCATCCATCCTTATAATTATTCTTATTCTATATTTACCTTTAATCTCACGTTATTATATAAATCATTCAAAGGTAAATATTTAATTTACTTCAATTATGCCTAAAAAACCTCTGGATACTAATAAACCTCGTGGACCAGTTACAGCTTATGCTTTATTTGTTCGTACCTGTCGTGATGAATTACGTCGTAAATATCCACAATTAACAGTTGACTATAATGTTATTGCAAAGAAATGTTCTGAACGTTGGAAAGTTATGAGTGATAATGAAAAAAAACGTTTCAACGATACAGCCGATTCACAACGTAAGCGATATAAAGAAGAAATGGCAACCTATTTACAAGAACAAGCAGTGAAGCAACAGCAACAACAGTCGGCAACATCTTCAATATTACTTCAAACTCCTTCAACCCAATATCTTGTCGAACCACAACAGCATACATTACTTATACCAACACAAACACAACAAACAGCGGCAACAACAATTGTAACTGTACCAAAAAAACCAGCTAAAAAACGTGAAAGAAAACCTAAAGATCCACATGCACCTAAAAAACCGTTGTCTGCTTATTTTCTATTTTGTGCTGATGAACGTCCTAAGGTACATGGCTCACAAACAGGTAAATAATTATATTTAACCATTAGGCAGAAGAAAGAAAAACTACTCTCAATAATTAGACGCCATTGCATACGATCTATTAAAATTATTACGCAGTTTTATTCTCTGGGTAAAGATTAAATGTTGAGCTTTCAATCGAATAATTCACTTAATTTTATTTCGATAAGGGAAATTATTTCTTATCGAATAGCAGATTTTTATTTTTTAAAATACTGTTCGAATAGTACGGATAAAATCAATAAATTGTCTTTCACAAGTCAATTTTTATTGACTTACGTATATATTCCTGTCGTGCTAATTATAATATCTATACTTTCAATATAGGTGATGTTATATTTATAAATAAATTCGAAAAAAATTTTGTTTTTTCCCTAGGGAGAGATAACGAGGGGAAACATTTATTGAATTGTCATTTGTATGAATAATCTTAAAAGGTTTAAAAATAGCACTGTAACGTGTTTTTCTAAATAATCAAATACGAACAATCAATGATGAATAATATTAAAAAGAAGGTACTGCAGTCTATTATGAATTCATCATGAAACCCTAGAAGTTGAAATTTTGTTTTGATTGGATATTAACCTTACAGCTAATTATAGAATGTAAACAATATTTCGGAGTGAAAAAGGAAAGATGAAAATGTCTCGATAAGTTAATATTGAAAATATGTAATAAATTATGAATTAAACGAGCTACTACCCAGGAACCTTTTTATGAAAAGCTAAAATAAAGCTTTTTTTTTATTAATTAATTGTCATATACTGAGACATCGATTTACTAACGATTAATAATTGCTTTGAAAATCAGTATGTCGAACTCGAATTCTTTCTCTTTTTCTCGATCTAATTATTTATTTGTTTAACATATTGATGTGTATGAAAGTCTCTTCGCAATATTCCCTTCGTNTTAGAAGAATAAACTGCATGATAAAAGTAAATAAACGACGGAGAAGAATGTTTGAAATAAGCAAAAAAGAATAAAATCTTTAATTGTCAATTAGACAAAGGATACTGTTTGTAGCTCATATTCTTATTGTCTAGTGGACTGAAATAAATATAGAGACACTTAGTAATTTATTACTATTCTGTCAGATCTCTCAGGCGATAATAACTTTATGAATTCAATTCAGTGCCTTTTACTACATTAATTAGAATAATTAACTCAAAAATAGATATGTCGGGCGAATATTTTTAATAATTAGAACTGTTTAAAGATCTGCTGATCAAATAATCTTCTTCCTGCCCGACTTTTCTTCAGGCTGCAACATCGTTTAAGTTCTCTAGAAATTAGCTTACTCGACTGGTAATATGATCAGATATTAGGATAGTTTGTGTCGCTTGATGAAATTTGCCTATGTTTTTCTCTGATATGACAGCGAGAAAGCATGACATTGTTTTAGTCTATACAAAAGAATAGTCCCTTCAAATACAATCATTGGTCAGATAAATACGATGCTTTGTTCTAGCTGTAATTGAAGGGAACTCTCATTGAAGCGTAGTTGCCTTGAATAATGTTCTCTCCTAGCCAATCGGAATTGAGCATGGGAATATCTATATAAAGATCGTTTTTTGCTCCAAAGTTGGCAAAGATCCTATCGCATTGAATTTGATTGACTAATCGAGTTGTATCATCCGATCACTAAGCTATTTAAGTGATTAAAGAACAGTTTCATAACTGTTCATAGACCGATGAAGATTATGTCTATAAAAAAATTATAATTTAAGTTGAAAGTAAAAATAATAAATAGAATATTAATATAGTTTTTTTAATTTTTCTTTCCATAAAACATAGATGAAAAAAAAAGTGAGTCGATTCTTATTGATCTTATATACATGATATGCTATTATTTTAATAAAATAGGTATGTCCGTAAGCGATGTAGCTCGAGAACTCGGCATTCGATGGAAGAATGCGTCTGTTGAATTAAAAAATAAGTATGAAGTAGCAGCGTCAGAAAAGAAAAATGTCTATCAAGCAGAAATGGCTATATACAAGCACCAAACATCAACGAATTCTTCACCTCCTGAGACTCCTCAAACACCATTGACGCCTCATGATTTTCAACCACTTTATTCATCATCATCTATGCAACAGCAGCACTCACAATTGCAGCATATACTTCAACAACAACATCAACAAAATTTTAATTCATATGATAATGGAGATACATCTGAACATCCAACTGAATTTGATATGATAACAGGCGGTCATGCAGTTAGTGAAAATGATGTGTAATTCTTCTAGATTCAATACAAATCTAACTATTTATATATATTTTTTTGTTTGTCTGTACGTGATTACGTGTGTATTTTATTTTTCATTCAGATATCTGTTCTGGTGCTTGTGCATATTTATAGACGCACGAAAACGAGAAAACGAAATAATAACACACGTCAGAATAGATGAGATTAAGTGTATTTTTTTTTGTCCGTTCTAGAAGTTATGAAAGATGTCGATCTCAACTAGTGAACAAGGAAATAATAATCAACAGCCATCCTATATTATTGCTAGTCCAACAGCGGCAATTAATAGTGCAAATGAAACATTAACATTATGTGATATTAAACTTATTTGTGTTCCAAGAAGGAAGGTTTGTTGATTTTCATAATTCCTCTCTTTGCTAAATAAACTAATAAATGAGGTGAGTACTCACACTTCATTCATCGAAGAAAGATGCCGTTCTCAAGACGAGTGAGTTTCTCTTTAAAAGCATATTTTCAAAACGAACCCCAATGATTTTTTCAAGATAATAATTGTTCCATGAATTTTTAAAATTTTAATTTCTGTGAAACCCTTGAACAAGCTGAAAAATAAAATGAATGTTTTTAATTACAAAAAAATCATCTTTAAAACATGCATGAGATTGTATTCTGATAGTCTGTGTTAACTCATTTAGGGTAAACAAAAACAAAAAATACCTTTGAATAGATGAATAAAAACATTAAAAATTTAATTTTGTCAACAGCTTGTAAAATCCGACGTAATATCATGTGGAGATAAGTGTTCAGTAATTAGAGCTAATACTGAAATATCATCAATAGTCTGTAATCTGATATTTTCAAATGTGCTTTTTTTTAGCGCGGTAAACGCCATGTTTACTTAACCTTTGTTGAAAGTTGTGATTTATCATCATCATCCGATGAACAACCATCTATAGAAATAATTGGCAAAAAAAAAACGTCTTCGATACCGTTAAACGAATGTATATCATTAGAATATTTTGATACGATTAAAAATGATTTTCAGTCATTTATTTACATGTATTTTGAAAATTACACCGTATCAATATATTTCTCTGATGAATTTGCGACTAAAAAAACCGTTATCATGAAACATCTTGACTGTATGAATAAGAAAAAAACTGAAAAACCAACCGAAATTAATAAGCAACAATCATCTCACGAATTATCATGTTTAGCAACAACTGAACAAATTGCACATACATTTGATATTAAATTAATTCCACGCGGAACAATTATAGACCGAGAACATGTTTTGATTGGTCGAGCTCGTATTTATTTTACAACAACTGATCTTTACATAGCTTCTATTGATTGTAACCAAGCCGATTTAAAAACCACTATTACAAATCAGTGTCCATCGAAAGACAAAGCTGTTTTATGCATACCTTATTTTACGATAAAACATTATGGAAACCGATCAAATATATTTCTGATTGAATTAGGAAAGTCAAATTATGGTAATGGTGAAATACACATGAAATGTCTATCGTCATCGTTAGCAAGTACAATACATTTATTAGTTAGTCCAGTGATAGAAGAACGGCCATTGATACTGTCATCAGCATTTCAAAATCAATTATTGACAAACAAACGCATTGAAAAATCGAAAAATATTCATCCACCTATACAACTCAATCATGATGCCGCATATCAAACGATAATTGATCCATCGTTATCGTTTTCAAAAAGACACTCAATAGAATGTATAACAGAAAATTCAACAACGTCCACCAAAACAAAATCGCGTTCAGTATTCGGATGGTTTCATAAGTTAGTTAAAAATAAAACGAATTTACAACGATCTCACACATTCAATACAAATCAAAGTCATTTAAGTTCACAATCAAAAATTTTATCGTCGTCCACCAATAAATTTTTTGAATTTAATATCGAAGAAAAGCAAATGCCTAACGCACAATGTCAGAATGCTTTATCAAAATCTCAAACTTTAACTAATTCATCCAAAATATTCAACGATAAAACTAATCGAAATCCTCTGCTGTTACCACAGCCTAAACTAGAAACCACTATTGGAACATATATTGATATGGGTCCAACTGTTTATAAAACTAATCAAAATCAACCAGAAGAAATTCACGAAGAAGAAATAATAAAAGAAACAACAGCAACTGTTGATATGGGTGTTAATAGTACGTAAAAAGATATTCTCAAAAGACAACCAAATAAATTTCATTGCGGAATATTTTCTATTTAGCTACGATCAGTCTACCGCCTCATGTTCGTTCGGTTATAATTGTTGGAAGTTCTGTTCATTTAATTGCTGAAGGTAGTAACAAAAGCATTTATAAATGATTTGATCATATGACTTTTATGTTATTAGAAAGAGCTATTTTCCCTATTGGTCAACGTTCTTTTACTTCTCCTGCTAGCGTCATGCAACCCTTCAAAGCACAATTAAATGGACAAACAAATAGTAATAATTATTGTTTTTTTTTCAAATCAAAAAACTAACTGAATAGAAGATGATTGGAAAATAGAATTAGAGAATTTTAAAGTTCAACTAGAACATAATTCATTATTTTTTTTTAGTAACGGGAACTAATATGGAATCCTGTATTACAAATAATTCAAGGTATTTTACTCGTTTCTATAAGGTTTCTTGTTTTTTTCTCTTCAACTCAATGAATTATTTCTTATAGTTCTATTCATCAACCAACATCCACTTCGAATTCTCAACAGTCATTATTTCTTTCTTATGGTATAATAACTTTAAATAAATTCCCATTATCATCTGATAAAATCGAACGTCCATCGAGTCCATTATCTGATGGTTCGAATATCGATCATCGACTTAATTCTGATCTTAGTCTAATGTCTGTATCTCATCAACGGCAAGCATCTAATATTTATTACAATGACAAAATATTATCCTCATCAAATTCGCGTTTATTTCGTACATTGTCTCTTTCAACAAATAATATCGGTGATAATACATCCGGTCAAATATGTACATCACATAGTAGTATTATATTTTTTGATGAGAATTTAAACGATCAAACGACAAATTATTTACTTGGTTCACCACCCGTACCATCGATTGAAGATAAAATTCAAGCAAATCTATCTCGAGTTTCATCAATAAATTTACAAGGATCAATATCACGTTCACATTTATCGAATATAAACGAAGAAAAACTTCCATCACATGATTCGTATGCTTTCATTGAACCATCAATTTTAAATAATTCTCCTCTACCTAATATATTAACTATTCGAACTAAACCAACATTATCTCCTGAAAAATCAATTAATTATACTGATGTTCTTTTACCATCATCATTATTACTGTTCGCTAATAATGATGATGAACAACAACAACAACAAGAATCAAATATAGTTGATCAACATAGTGACCAATATAATAATTTGTTAGACGAAAGAGTAGAACGATCATCAACTATAATCTATACAGATATTAATTTTCAACAAACCGAACGTCGCGATCGTATTGCTCAACTAGCAGCCATATCCGAAAACAAAGATAAAACACCACCATTTGTTTTATAAATTTTATTATTATTATTATTTTTCTTCAAGTTAATTTAATGTATTTTTCTTTTTGTTCGTTCACCTTTTTTTTTATTACTCTTTTAACGTATTACAGTCAAGTTTGTAAATAAAATAAAAGACATTTTTTTGTAATGTCAATGGTGACATACAACCACACGCACATATATACATACCTACTACATACATTTGCAGACAACCGTTGTTTTATACAAGAAACAGAATCAAAGTAATTTCATTTAAAACAGTAAAATAATAGCAACGCAAGCAAGAAGACAATGTAAGTAGAAACGGATGGGTATAGAGTAACTATATTTTCCGATAGATATATAAGATCTTTCCTATGAAATCAAATTTGTAGTTTTGACCATTGTTGTTTTTCAAAACATTTCTGTACGTAATTTTTCTAAGCGATACATAAAATATATAAAATTTCTAGAACTTATCAACACAAGCTACAAGATTTTACTAGAGAATAGGTATGGATTTTTTTCTGAATAAACTACGATAGAATGTTAAATTTCGTAAATCAGAAGAAATGCAAATAGAGATTCTTCTACCTACATGCTCTGAAATTAGGCTTGAAAATACCCTAATATTTCTATTGAACTGTTTTTGTGTTGTGACTTCTAGAAAATATCTCATAGCATAAAGAATAGAAAAACTATTTGAAGGTTGATTGAGCTGTAGAAGAAAGAAATTCAAAAACTTCAATCGAGCATTTATTGCTTTCCGATTTTATTTATGGAAAATATAATTTCCAATAATAATAGTTTAGTTGCCTATGAGGTTATTCGTGCAATTAATATATTTTTTATTTTTTCTAAGATTTGAAGTTCTAAAATGCATTTTCTCAAACTTCAAATTCAATACGGAGGCGATGTAAACGAATTGATCTTATCGACCAATTCAAGTGATCCAACAGTTCAAGAACTGCAACAACACATTGAAAAACAATTGAATATTCCAACAGAAGTACAACGTATTATGTTCAAAGGACAAAATTTACATGAGAAACCCGAAGGAAAATTACGGCGATATGGCATCACAAACGCAAGTCTCATTCGAGTTGTGGGTCGCAAACAGCCCATACGACGATAATTGACAAGTCTTTTTTTTTCTTCTCTGAAAGATACGATGTGCCTGAATCATTCTATAATTTATAAATAAACGATCTTGAATAATAAAAACAAATAGAAAGTAGATGGTATCCGAGTTGCACTCGTATAAGAAATGCGATGCGAAGCAGGAACCTGGATCCACGAAAAATCTTTAATTCGAAAAATCTTGAATGCATTTACAGTAGCCATAGTGCTATTCATCACTGAGAAAACTCTATTCTTACTTAGCGATACATTCTTAAAGATCGATTTCGATTGATCGATTAATTATCTCCATGATTCATTATCTTAGATCAGCTGTAAATGAATAGACTATAGTGACTAACATATGTTCATGACGTCATTTCAATTATCTCTTGATAAATTCTTTCATTTTCGTCATTTTGTAACGATATTTATGAGTCAACGAAATATCAGATTGAACATTCGAAAAAAGATGTAACAAGTTTGTTCTCGATATTTTCATCGCCCTTTTCAACAACTTTTTCTACAATTTTTGATTCTCGAGATCATAGAGTCACAAAACGACGGAAAAGATGCGTACAATCTCAAGTAAAAAAGAAAGAAAAAAGTCGCGAGTCGCGACGAACTACAGAAATGCTTCATGCTTCGCATCGCATTAATTAATTTTACTAAATAAAATGATTAAATAAATCGAATTGTTTGTTATTTTTCAAAGGAAAGCATCGCAGTAATGTCAATCAATAGTGTTCTGTATGTAAATTACGATTTCATTATTTTCGTACATGACAATGACGAAATGCTTACTTTGAGTTAGACGTTGAAATGTCCTCTACAATAATGTTTATTCATGAAAGATACAAATTCCGTTGCTATTCCTACTTAAAATGTTAGTAGTTTGACTGCTTATGTTTTTCTTTTTCTTTAAATACATAGCTACATGAAAACAAGGCTTTTTTTTTCTTTTCTTGATATCATTTAAAATATTATATTTCAGAATGAAAAGTGAACTCAATTATTTGATTAGCAAATATATTTTGAAAGAAATCCGATCCTTAAGAACGGACATTATGTTTAATATTGTCACATTCGATATTCTCATTCAATAGTCAATAGAAGGTGAGCACTTGAAAATTGTGAAAGCTTTTTTTTGTTATCTATATCCATCCGCGTCTTCTTGATTGCGAACGTTTTTCCTTAATTTTTGGAAAAGAAACGTCCGCAAAGTAGAAACAGGGGGAGAGAGACAAAAATAGTCGCAGAGGGGAAAATGGCCGCAAAGCAGAATCGGGGGGAGAGGAGAGAAAAAATGTCCGCACTATGGAACCAAACGAAAATTGATATTTTAAGATGATTCATGCAAATAGGTGTACTGAATAATATCAACTGTTTCGGACTAGTCTAGTGTTGTTCATCACATGTCATCCAGTCCATTTTATAAGCATATATTGTGAAAGAAAAACATTTAAAGTGACGAAGTTAAGCCTAGACGAATCAAATAAAAATGTTCATCGCGAAAAATGATAGTTTTTCTCAAATTTCCACACAATCTAATAAAGATGGTATAGTTTTTAAAAATTACCATTTTGGAATGAATCTTGATTATTAACCTAACACAGTTAGATGTTCAAGTATTCTTCATAAATGATTTTTCTGTACTTTTTTTTCACCTAATACATCTTGTCTTGATTCCTTAATGCGAACATTTTTTTCTCTCCTCTCCCCCCGATTCTACTTTGCGGACATTTTCCACTCTGCGACTATTTTTGTCTCTCTCCCCCTGTTTCTGCTTTGAGGACGTTTTCTCTTGATTGGAGGAATAAAATGTCCGCAATCAAGCTGTAGCCATATCCATCATATACTGTTTGTAGGTTTCTACATACTATCTGTCTCGATCTAATTGATTTACTTGTGGAATGTATTCTCTCAAGATTTCTCTGAATGAGAAACGCATCGTATAATCATAAATCCAGCAACTCTGTTCAATGGTAGAAAAAAATGAATAAAAAATTCTAATTTCGATTAGCCTAAGGATGATTTCTAGCAAATATTTTTTTGCATTGTGTGTCGTAGAAATCATTTCCTATTATATTGACCGGAGAAACTATAAGTTCTGTTAAGCAATTTAAAAGATTAATCGAGCGATAGAAGAAAAAAATTTCAATATCGAGAATACTACGAACTAAAATTTAATTTATACAAGAAAAATAATTTTCATTAGAAATTCAATTGTATGGGAACGATAGAATTTATTGACGCACAAATATATTTTTATAATTTTGAACTGTTCGACACATTTTAGTTTATTTTTTCTAAGATTTTAAAATTCAAAAAAGAATGCATTTTCTCAAACTTCAAGTTCAATGTGGTGGTGACATAAATGAATTGATTTTACCGACTAAATCAAGCGATCCATCAGTTGAAGAGCTGCAACAATACATTGAACAGCAATTAAATATTCCAATACACAAACAACATATTATATTCAAAGGACAAAATTTACATCGAAAGCCCGATGAAAAATTACGGCAATATGGTATAACAAATTCAAGTCTTATTCGAGTTGTTGGTTGCAAACAACGGTTACATAGCCAAAGTTGACTTTGAAAAATAAAAGATACTCTATCGGGCTCATTTACGAACATAGAAATATGATGTATTTTTTTTTATCACTGATTGTAATTTTCTATATGAATAAAATCTAACTTAAATAATCGATTTTTATTATCTACAACAGAGATGTACATGACATCTGAGAAATTACTTTATTCCATCAAAGTGTAAAATTATCCTATCCTATATTTAATTAGAATATAGAATTATAATGTGCGTCAAAATTTTTCATCTCTTCAAATCTCATATATATTTTTTTTCTGTCTCGAAATCTTTATGTAAAGTCAGATGTTATTTTTCACATTATTTACTGGATATTTTTAAAATAGATAAAAGTTCTGTTGTTTTCTTCTCATCGTGAAATATTCACAAGTGTTCTAAAATTAGCGATAAAAGACAAATTTGATTCGTTTAAGTGCGCAAATAAGATAGCTAGATAAATTTAGTTGTCGTCTATTTCACTTGATTCGTTTTTATCACATCGTGCACACGCTTAGGCCATGTATCGGTATCTTACCATTTTGCTAGCAAGTTTTGTGCTATTCGGAATTAGTTGTACTTGGGCAGCAAATTGGGCAGTACTTGTTGCTGGTTCTAATGGTTGGTATAACTATCGACATCAAGCTGATGTTTGTCATGCATATCAAATTTTACATAAAAATGGTATTCCTGATTCAAATATTATTGTTATGATGTATGATGATTTAGCTAAAAATGTCGAGTAAGTAGAAGAAAATCTTTTTCTGGAGAATAATTTTATTTTTGATTTCAAGAAATCCAACCAAAGGTATTATTATCAATCATCCAAATGGAACTGATGTTTATCATGGTGTGCCACATGATTATACTCATCTGGTAGGATAAATTCATGATTGATTTCTATTATGTGTTTTTTTTTGTTCGAATAGGAAGTAACACCAAAAAACTTTATGCATGTTCTCCTTGGAGAGAAAGCTGCCTTGCAAGGTGTTGGTAGTGGTAAAGTCTTACAAAGGTAATTATAGACTTCTTCAATAAATTAATT
>OENM01000029.1:0-15112 GCA_900239745.1 Rotaria magnacalcarata
AAAGAATTTTGTGGGGGACGAATTGAGAATCAATTAGTGCGGAGGGGACGAATTGGGGACGAACCGAGAGTAATCCAAATCAAACAAACAAAATATATTTCAACGTGTATAGAACTGCATTTTTTTGTAATTGAAAATTCATAATTTCTTGTACTTTTATTTTGTTAGAAGTACAGAGTGTGATTTATTTTATAGGATAAACATAGATTTTATTATTATGGCATATTTTCGTTGAAATAACTTTGAAAGTCTAAAATTTCTATGAAAATTAAATATAAAACGAAATCTGGCAGCAGTGTGTATATTATTCATGAATGCAATTTTTCTTTTATGATTAAGCAAGATGAGAAATGAGTTTTGTAATTTTGATTTTTTTCGAACGAAAACAACGCATATCAGTTGTATTATTTAGCTGAACCTTCATCTTTTTCTGTATATATTGCATTCCATACATGAACATATTCATCAGCGACATCAGTAACGCCGGAATGTAGATTAGACATACATACAAGTAATTTTGGATCATACGTAAAATATTCATGACAATGTGGTCCATTAAGTGTACCCGAATAAATATAATGTACGTCACCAAAATGTGCATATTGAACCATGGCATGATCCCGTAGAATACCAGTTATATACGCATCACCGACACGTGTCACTGGGTGTGGACGTTGACCAGCAATGCATAGATCATCACGACCAGCTTTTGTTAATAGATATCCAATTCCAAATGTATATGGTGGATAATAAAAGCCTGGATATTCTTCTTCTGTAACAAGATAACGTCCATTACGATCAACTCGTGATTTATGTCTAAACCAACCAAACATCGTTGGAATCTGTGCTATTGTTTCATTTTTCATATATTCCGAAATAACACGTGTTAACAATGGTGTGTTCAAATGAATATCTTCATCAGCTTTAAATATATATTGTATACCTGGACAATAATATTTGCTCCAACACAATGCTGCTAATTCTTTATACGCTACAACAGGATAGTTTTCTGGTAAATTCACTTGTACAACATCTAACAAAATAAAATAGTCGCAAAGATTTTTTTTATTGTTTTTGAAAAAATTAGTTTCGACCAAACTTACCATGATAAAGTTTTTGTTCTATTTCAATTTGTTTTAACATTCCATCATCAACACCGACGAGAAATGTTAAACGTATTTCAATATCATTATATGTTCTCAGAGCACCCCAGGTTAGTCGAATAGCTTCACGTATATGAACGTTACTGGCACGTGATAAGATTGCAAATAATAAAGTTTTCTTTGGATCGATATTATTACATGGATTCACAGGTGGATTTTTATATTGAATACGTCTATGAACTTGATAAAATGGATGAAATCCATATGGATTATCATCTATTTCTTCAGTTCCAGCTATTTTGGATATATTGTTTACAACTTGATGGAGATTTGCGTTAGGTAGTTCTGTTGAGGGTGTCTCATAATTATATAATATAATACTAATAAGAAGTAAAGTATTAATCGCAATTATTTTAATATAATCAGCTGCGATTATTTTTGAACCTTGACCAGTTAAACTGTAATTACGATCAGAAGCTTTTCTTGTAGTTTCTTTGTCAGAATCACAATATTTCTGACTAGTAGGAAACATACTGGAATTTTGGATGGTATCTTTGTCAACGATACTATTCTAATATTTATTGAATTAAAACAACACAAAAATCTAGATTAATAATAAAATTACTTTTTCAAAAATAATTTTTCTAGCCGAGATAAAAAAGATATTGAAGAATAGATGCAATCTAGTTTTTATTGATGTTTTTAGATAAATGGGAATCGAAATATCTTCACCAAAAGATATGAAGTCATAATTGGATCTGTCACTATTGGGAAAATGAATGACACAAGTATGATTGGCTTTGATGATTTTCTCTTGTGTAGTTTTTTAAGGTCTTTTGAAACTTTTATCAATTTATTGCTAAGCTGGTTCAATAAAAACGATGAAAAAGATAGTTCTACTATAGTATATGTCTGATTTTGGTACGTTTAAGTCGAGAATAGTATTATTTTCCATCCTTACAACAGATAATTTAACTTCTATGATGAAAGAAAATGGATTCTTTTTCTAATATTTAGTTGAAAATATGCAGAAAAACACTTCGAATAATGTACTGTAATCATAGTTTTTAACATTTATAAATTACTTAAACTGTTTAAAAGATATTTACATAACATTTTCTAGAGAACTTTCAGGACATTGAATGAATACGAATTCATGTATTATTACAAAAATTGTTCACTTGAATTCTTTATTTTCTCTTAATCGAACAACTAATCTATCACAAAGGAAGTATATGATTGTAAACTTACGATACTTTCTTTTAGTCTAGAAAGTAGTATTGAAACGTCCATGTCAACAAACATTTATTCAAGGTGACAGCAGCATATGCTTTCTTTTTTTTTTCGTTATGCATATCATCCTATCGTCGTCATTATCTGATAACGAAACAGTAACGCATCAATGCACCACCGAATGCATTAAAATAGGTACGCCTTTTCCGCTAGTTTCTCTGACGCAAACGTAGGTAAATTATCAACTACAGATATTTTTCTCTGTCCAATGATATCGTCGACACACAAATTTTATCAGGTTCATTGTGTTTGTTTTTATTATTGGTATATGATAGATTTTAATCATTCATAAATATGATACTTCTCTTCTTGTTACCTTTGTTTGGTTGTCAAGTCAAAGAAAAAATGAAGAAAAAAAAGATGAGAGAACATCTCGAATATCATATACTTATGTACACACGCCGAAATTCGAGATACTTATGCTCTTTATAATACAAAAGAAAATTTTCGTCTCTAATTTGATAGCAAAAGTCATTTTTCACTTATCGATTCTTTAAAAAAGATGCAACCAACATATTTGTACACCTCTGAGCTTGATAAAGAAATTCAATGGCGTTCAAAATTTTCGATTGTTATACCGATTCTAATAGGATTCTTACAAATGATTTTAACATTTGCAATTGTTGGTCTTGAAATAGCATCTGTAGTTATAACACCAGTCAAAGGAACACTCTATGCTGGCTTTTGGTTATCAACTATATTCACTTTATCATGGGTAGCCATGCTTACATTAGGTATTTAACAAAAAAAAACGTTCGATGATTTCTAATTTATTTAATATTCATTCTTCTTTTTATCAAATCTAGTTTGTTGCCATCGTTCGCGTAGATGTGCATTATACGTTTTCTTTATATCATTACTTTGTGCTGGTGCTGCTATAGCTTTGATCGTTTTGGATGCTTTTTTTATTGGAAATATAGATAGATGTTATTTTGCTAATGCTATTTGTAGAGATCTAGAGCAATCTTATAATCGACCATCATCTGCTCCACTTGGAAGAAAAGTTCAAGTCTTAAAAGGTCAAATAGCCTGTGCCGCTTTATTATTAGCAACAGCTTTGCTATATATGCTTCTGTTTATTTTGGCAAGCATCGGTAGCCGAACTCGAAATAACCGTGTAGTAATCGAAAATTCTCAATTACCACCACAAGTTAATCGCCAATATGGTAGACAACCATCACCGGCACCAGTATGGAAATCAACATCCGTACCTGTTACATATGAACCAAGTCAACTTGAATGTCCTCATTGTGGAACACTGATTAAATTAGCACAAAAGAAGCGATAAAATTCAAATGAAGAAACTCATATAAAACATTCTATCGAAGTTTTTTTCTCTTAATGATTATAGCTTTTCTTGGGGTTTGCTAATAAAATAATCAATATGTCAATTGGCACACAGAGATTTTCTTTCAAAAATAAAAACGAAAGTAGCTAGAAATAAAGTGTGAAAAACAAAGTTATAGTTTAATTTTCATTGCTTTTTAATGATGTCATAGCCTTATGTTGTTTGATGTTGCTGAATATGTGATCGAATCGTTGGTAATCGAGAATTTGGTTGTTTCATTACTAATATAAATAAATGAAAAACAACTATTGATAATTGCGTAAAAAAAATGACATTTACCAATATCGTTCAAGTCAAATGTTGATAGACTAGATTGAGACAAACAATTTTCTGATGCCATGGAAACAGAAGAAATTAATTTCAATAGTTAGAATTACAAAACTAACAAACCTTCAGTTTTTAAATTTCTATTATTATTTAGTCTAGTTGATAATACATGTCGACGAGGTAATATTGAAGTATCATGTTCTGAACATTAAACTTAATCTCATACTTCAATTATATTAGATTATAATGATATTTACTAGATTCTGAAAATGCTATAGGTGTATATTGTGTTGCTAGTAATTGTTGATATTGTGAGTTAATTTTATCATATTGTTCGTTAAGTTTTATAAATCTGTGTTGTAATCGGCCTATAGTTACTTTATGTTCTTTACATGATAGACATGAATGTATGGTTTTATTTTGATCATTAAGAAGAAGAAATTGATTTAATTTATCAGTTTTTTCTTTTATTGTAGCATATTCTTTAGAATAGAAAAGAAAAAGGTGCCAGAGCGATTTATTCTATAAAAAAAGAAACTCACCCATTTCGAGAATTATATAATCATTTTCTTTACTTTTTAATTGAGCTTTACATTTTATTAAATCTTCAATCGTCCTTTGTAATAAATCTTGATATTCATCATCAACACGATGTTGTTTCTTATTATATATTTTTTTCTGTTTTTCATGCTTAATAACATTTTGTTGTTTACGACGACATACACCATGATATTCAATTGTATTTTGTGCTTGTGGTAAAATATTCTTATGTATATCAATAGTATATGGTAAATAATCTTTGTTTAAAAATATTCTATCAACAGAATCATAATCATCGTATTCAATAAGTAAACGATTACGAATAAAATCACGTTCAAATTTTAAAATATTACCAAACTCTTCAAAATAGGTTCTTAAATATTCTTCATTGAATTCTTTATTTATTTTATCATAGACCAGTATACTTGATACAGGTAGAAGACGTTCAATAAATGAGCATACTTCAGGTGGAAGTAAGCGTTTAACAAATAATGGATATAGATTAATTGAATGTGGTCGTTCATTCAGAATAACATCGATTGTATGATGTGATACAAATGATATTATAGCGAAACAGCATGCATTTGTTGGACGATGACGATGGGATTCATAGTTTGTTATAGGAGAACCAAATCTTAAAAAATAAGATTTAATTGTTTCATCATCTATTTCACAGATGCCATCAACAAATAATTTATTAGACATAATAGAAATACAGTTGAATTTTTTCTTTTTTGCTTAATGTTTCTCTTTTGTTTTGGATAAATGTCTTTAGAAGCTATCCGTTGAAGACGTCCAAACGAAACGCACACAATCTTTGATATTTTCGTGTTCAATCTTTAACCCAGCCTTTCTTTTGTCTTTGTTGTATCTGGACATTTTTTAAAAATGGGCTCGTATCGAATTCAAAAGATGACCTGTAGTATACGTACTATTTTAGATTGCTATCTGAAATAATCATATATAGAATATTCACTATTAGTAGTCGAAATCGATCGTTCTATTCAATAAGGAAAATAAGTCACGTTGTTGCTGAATGACAAAGAAAGAAAAATAACGACAACAATCCTATAGAGAGATATGATAGATATGTTTCATTACAATTAAGCTGTAGATTTTCGAGTTCTATCATAATGCTTTTTTGTCGTGGCATGCCTCGTAAACATTTTTTGGTCAAAAATCCAAAAGAAGTAGTAACTTAGCTGTAAATCATCTTTAGATAAATATCGTTCACTGTTCAACTATAACTATTATCTATGTGATATACTCGATTAGACATAGTCAGTACTAACAGCATGATATAGTAGAGGCTATTTACTCGCTTTAAAGAACATCTGCTACCCAATACACATACAGTTGTTGATGACTTGGTTAACAAAAACTGAATTTACGAAGTCTACTTTTGTAGAAGAAATTAACACTTTCATTTTGATATATTGATAATCATTTTGAATTGCAAAAGACAAATAACAAGTGCAACTCTATATGAATTGTAATGGCGTGAAATCTAATTTTTCATTTCTACTATCATCTAAAACACTCCGTATTTGGTGGCTTTATTTTCGATGCATATCCTACTATAAAATAATATATATCAGGATATATTTCATAGATATATATATCTTCATATTTTATTTATACATTTGAGAAACCTAGCTTTTATGTACTGCATTATTCATTTTAACATACATTCAAATGAGAACATGTCTATGCAATTCATTATGGGAATATTATTATCTCTCTGTTGCATCTGTCATTTGTTGTAGTGATTAAATAAAATAATTTAATATTAGTGTCATAGAAATTACGAGTACCAAATAATGTTCTAACTTATGATCACGATTATCACTTTTTATGTGTCTATTTCGTATGGCTGATAGTGATGAATGATGAATCGATTGTTATGGCTAATATTTCCACGAGACATGCTTATCATTTTCTTCCTGACTCATAACAGGTTATAAAAAGAAAGCTGATCGATTCACCTTCTGTAAAGTTTATCTTTGATTTACAAAAAGAGAACACATAAAAAAGAAACAACTGATTGTGTACTAGTTTAGAAATGATAAACATCTATAATTCAATGTACATCAGGATTGTGTTCGTTTTATTTTCAGCTACTGTTAATAGTTTTGCTGTGTATTATAATGCTACAAATTTGATCGAAAATCAAGAGAACAAAGAAGAAACATCAAAATCTTATAAAGCTTAATTTTTTATTCTTTGAAATTCATACAGCTAATGAACAAGGTGCTGATACTGACTCAGATATATATATTAGCATTATTGGAACGAATGCAAATTCAACTAGAAAAGCATTAAGAAGTATTGATCCATCGATGAATGCATTTGAACGAAATCAAGTAGATATTTGTATGATATATACAAATGTGAAATTCGATGAAACAGAAAATAGTATACAAGGCATTGAAGTTATGAATGATGGTCAATGGGTTGGATCACGTCAGTTTAATAATTTGGTTTGGTTACTTCTTAACTCTTTTTCTTTGATATAGCTTGGAAATCAAGTTGTATCTATATCGGCCGAGTGAATGGTGCTCAAACAAACAATCAATGGATTATTTCAGGCAATCTCATTTTTATTTCTTTCCTAGAACCAGCTAAATCTGTATGTTACACATAGAATTCAGAATTTGGTTTATTGTCGTTTTCTATTATTTTCATTAATCCTTTAAAAAAAGAAGAAGAAAATAAACGGTATACTTACGAATCATCGTTTTGTCAAGGAAAACTATATTGAATTCCAAGTTAAACATCAATTTATTCGAAATTTACTTCAAATAACATTTCAAGATAATCTCTGTAGGAAGTACCGAGACATACTTGAAAGGCTTGTGGTCATTTAAAACGAATATAATACAGCTAAATTAATTTAAAATTTCTTTTCTTCTTTCTATTTATGAAAAGCAACAGAAAAAATTTTAACACTAATATACTTTTTTTATTTAACTTTTAATAATAAATCCTAAAAGCTATCTGGCAGCATGAAAAGTATTACGGAAGTTGAAACGAGTTTCTTTTGTCAATTTGGAACAAATTTAGCCAATATATGATCTTGTAACGTGTAAAAAAATGCTTAAAAAAAACTACTCATTCATCAAAATATTGCTCACGTTGTCATATGGTAGAACTAATAGAATTAGATGAAAACAACTGAGAAATCACAAAAGCATTTAGATTCTTAATTTCGTGATGATCACGGTCTAAAATATACCAGTAATATTGCTGAACAAAATTTTTAATTAAAAAGCACCTCAAACTAAAAATAGAAGAAACAGACTCCAAATAAAATGTCTAAATTTTTTAGTGAAAGAGTTTCAAAACATTGTTCATGTTGTCTAAGAACAACAATACTCTTCTGTTATTTCTTTTGAATACAAGTATGGCAACTTTTTATTTATGGTACAATATCGTAACTTTATACAGAGAAAAATCCCGTACAATAAATAAACGGTGCTCTTTTTGCTGAACTGTTATATGCTTTTGTTAGAGCACACTCCTTTGAGACAACAGAAGAATAATTCAGAGAAAATGCAATAAAATATGACTTATCATTTTGTTATAAGTTTTATTTTTGTGAGAAAAATGAGAGAGATTATCATATGTTTACAAAAAATTAACTTTGAAAACTTCCTGTATTTATTATATTTGAAACTATTAGTCTAATATGGCTGCATTAGAGAGAAAATAATAATATGTCCACCATCAGCGTAGAAATTATTCCATATCAAAAAATGAATATGTTGTTCAAGAAAGATCTAATGAATTTACACCGTTAAAGTAAAGAACATCAATTAATTATTGAGATCTTTGCACTTCGAAAGATATATATATAATTAATTATTAAATGTTTGAAGAAAAATTTCTAGCATTTAATTTAACTAGATTCCTTTTACTACATGACGCTATTCCATTGACTCGCTTCTACTCGTTCTATTGACATCAAATTGAGAGAACAGACTGAAAACGATTTTTTTTTAAATCTTCAGAATTTAGCCTGAATTACCAACGAAAGACAGGCACATCATGGATTTATGCATCATACGATATTCTAATGGCAATATTATGTCGATCGAAATGAGTAGTTTCTATTAGATATTGTGAATAAAATCTTCAACTATTCGACACGAAAACGTTCTTTCAACGAACTACTTGAATCAATCCATGTATGGCGTTCATAGTCTAAATAGAATTTGTAAAATGCAATAAGTTCTATCCGAACAGAAGAATAATAGGTGATAATTTCAATGAAATACATCTGCATAATATGTAAATTTGTTTCGAAGGTGAAATATTCAAAATAACAGTAACGATAACAAAAATAAAATTGTAACTATCATCGAAATAGCAAATATTTGCAGTCTGAAAATATTGAAATTTACGATGGAATCGAATTGAAAAATTGAATTGAATTGAACGGAAGTAACGTCTGAAGTGTCCTCGTCTAAGATTTATATAATTTATCGCTATTTTAAGTCATGTATATCTGTTTAAAGTTTCTCATAGTTATTTGGATGTTTATATAGCTCTTAAATGTTTCGTGACTATATTGAAAGTTTAGAGTGGTCAACTGAAATTTATTAGATGCGTTCAGATTTCAATAATATTTCACAGTTCAGCTCAGCTATTCATATGACTCTTACTTTGCAAAATATGAGACAGATATTATAGTATTTATGGGCTGTTTAAATTCGAAGAGTTTTGTATGTATTTGATATTCGAACATTTCGTCATTGTTGTGTTATATGTAACATTGAATAAGGATTTGAACGCTTTGCAGTATTACTTATAGAACTGAAGATATATGGGTTTAGTTTTGTAATTCAGCTTTCTTAAAGTTGTTATTAGGTAGAAAAATATCTGTGAAAGCACGGTAACATTTTTATTTCCAATCGGCAAAAAAGATTAACTTAAATAGCTTTGGAATTTTGTAGTTTTTACTTTTTGTTAGCCTGGTTTTACATGATAAAATCTTCAAGGCACAATATACGCGCGTATATATATATGTGTGTGTGTGTGTGTCATTGGAAATGGTACTTACTTCAGTAGATAAATTTCCCGTGCAAGAAAAGGGATCTAGTTTTTTTCTGTAACTTACTTTAGTCTACATGCAGAAAAAATTCTTCTCATCAACATTTTCCAGTTGAGAAAATTTCCTATTTCATATTAAAGAACATTGTGTGATGATTATCTCGTGTGTTCAGAATAGAAATTCATCAATCTTAAGCGAACTTTGCTTCAAAAGTGATAGAATTTTTTTCTCTTTATCATATCATTTGTACTGTGTATTTTTGTGCTAATATAACCTTCGTTGTCGACTTCATTTTTCCTTTAACAAACATATACCGCAATCGTTGCAATCGTTGTCAAGTAAAATCATCATATTTATTCACAATGAACGCCAATAAAGCGAGAAAAATTTTACGCCAAGACATTCGTTCTGTTCTCTTTTTTTATTTTTTTTATTACACGTGAGCATCAAACGAGTTCTTAAACCGGAAAAAAACCGTTTTTTTCATTGCTGCATCGCGAAGAAAAGCAAGGTTATGCAACGATAAACTATTTAAATAGAAGAAAATTCTTGAAACTCATATAATACAGCTGTTTTTATTTTCTTTAGCTACAGATATCAGATTCAAATAGATTGAAGCAAAGAATCAAATAGCAAAAACATAGACTATGACAATACCAGTTGTTATTGTCGGTATTGTTGTCCTTTCAGTGACAATCACGGTTTGTACAGTCATTTTATTGGTGAGCAATTTTTCCATTGGAAAAGAATGATTCTTATTTTACGTGAATTCTTTTTCTATGCTAGGGATTTTGTTTGTGGCCGGTTATTCAAGAATTACAAGAAGCTAAACGTTTGAAAGAAAGACAAAATAAACAGGCAGATCCATCCGGTTTTCTCAATGTTAGAAGTGAACGTATTTAATTATTTTTTATGCATTATGTTTTTTTTATACCTATTCATATGTTAATATTTTTGTCATAATTAAATACAATATCACGTTTTAGTCATTGTTGATTGATTATACAATCGTACGATTTTTATTTATTGAACGATATTATGACATATTAATATCATTTATTATGACGAAATGGAAGTCATTTTTTTAAACAAATCAATTATCAAACAAATAAACAACGTGTGAACTCATGATTGTAATAGTTAAAAAGATCAATGTCAAATATGTATGGGAGAAATATTATTATTTGAACATGGAATAGAATTGATTTTTCAATTGTTGACTGGCTTAACCTTGAACATAATACCGTAATTGCAAAAAGAATAATCATTTAAAGTCACAAATAATAGATTTAAGGAGAGAAAATTCAGATAACAGATATATATTTTTAATTCTAAATTTGATGAAGCAATATATTATCTTGTCATCTTGTTACGCCGACATTAATGTGTGAACGTCCAAGTGAATTCGATTTAAAATTGATCGCAAGTTTTTAAGTGAGCTACAATTATATTTAATCATCGAGACTGCTGTTTCAATTCAGTAAAATAAAAATTGTGAGTTTGCATTGCTAGAATTTTAATTCTTTGTAAAACTATATTTATCTAATTATAAAGACTTTTCTTTCCAAAAAATAGAACAAATAAAAATACCCAGCTATGTCAAATTCAAAACAAAGATTTTTTTTATTGTTTCTGAGATCTGTAAATCGCGTGTTTAGAAAGAAGTTTAAGAGGATTACGTCAAAAACAAAAAAACATCAGAAAGACTATCAATAAAAATTGAGCATATCTCTGAAGAATGAAATCTTTGTTAGCTCAAGTCTGAGCCTGTACAGACTATCACTTTTATTTTGAATGACTTATATAGGGTGCATACAGCACAACTCAGTTTTATGTTTTCATTCTCATTATGATATTGGCTGCATTGGGAGTCGAAATTCAGACAATTAAAGTCTTTGAATAGTAATCCTTATTTGCCCTGCGTTTTGTTTCACTTTAGATTTATTTGTTAGAACTTTTTTCTGATTTTCTGTAACCTAACATTTTTATGCTGAAGCATAAAAATGTCGTCTGAATTCATGAAAAATAATATTTTCATGAGTAACTCGATACGGTTTATAATTTTGTATTGTCGGTTTGTAACTCTGGTTAATTTTAGAAAGAATTCTTTTAAGAAGAATTTTAGAAAGAAGTGAAAGACAATATCATATTATCTCAGATCAAATATCCAAAAATATATATTTTTTTGTCTGAAGAGAACAAGTTTTGTTGTTAGGTACTATGCTAGATCGCTAAGTAACCATATACATGAATAGTAAATATATTTAAGATTGAATTTCGAAATATAATAAAAGTTTTAATAGAAAGAAAACAACTTTGTCAATGCCAAATACTCACTTTCTCTTCTTTTTCCTGCAATCGTTCTACATCTTAAATCACCATTAAACAAGTCAAATGAATGAAATTTTTCTTTTATTATTTCAAATCAGAAAAAAAATGAAAAATAGAATTCGAAAATTCTCATCTTCATCAATATCTTTTCTTTTACAAATACAAACGAGACGTTTTTCCTGATAACAATGAGCGAAGAAAGGAAAAAAATATTGTTCTCTTTATAAAATAATTATAGATAATCACTATTGTACATGGGACTTCTTGTTACAGTTATCGGTACATTTTGTCTATTACCGAGTGATGCTTGTTCAAAGTTATAAATTTCCTCCTCGCGCTTAGAATGAAATGGTAAAATATAACGAAAACTATTTGCCGGTGATACTGATCTTGTTGTTCGTTTAGGTCGACGAAATTCCTTTGTTGATGGTGGATCTTGTAAATTAATAATTGATATTGAATGTTTTCGTTGTGACAACGATTCGTGTATATCACTTATGACATGCATTGGTTCATTATTCGGTATATATTGAGCACCTGTTATTACTACAGATGACGGTTTTCGTTCTGCGCTAATAGTAAGAATAAAAATCAGAATTATTTGATACGATAGACAAAAAAAAACAGATATTGAAGCAAAAAGCAGGAAATATAATTTATTAGTAATTTAAGTATTGAAATGCGGCCAATCTTCTTGTGACAAACGTCGAACTTGTAATTCTGGTCGAACAATACTTTCTTGTTTGATGGCTACCGATGATTGAAACTGGCTATTTACTTCTTGATTAGACATATCCATTGCTCTTATTGTTGAATTAAAAGTTTCAGGATCAAATGAATTTTTTGACTGGTTTAAACATAAGCATAAGCTATCGTGTTAATTAATAAGCGTTTAAAATATAAAAGCATAGGAATAAATCTTACCGTTTCCGACAGCATATATAAATAATTAAAGATAATATTAACCAAAGAGTTAATATTCCAATTACTATAATTAAAATAATCCACCATGCAAGCTAAAGTATAAATAAATAAAAGAATTTATTTTTATAGTAAATTCTAAATTGATCAAGTTTTTACTCCACTCAATTGTCTTATTAGATAATAAAATGGAAAATTAGATGTTTGATCATTATTATTAGTTATTGAATTATGATATTCTGGTATGTAACGTGTATAAACTAATGTCTGTAAACCAGTTTGATTGAATATTTGTGTGTATAGTCTTTCTGATGGTTGCGAATAATCACCAATATCACCTGAACTCAAACCAATTGTATAATCAACTTTTGTTTGTCCATTACTAAATATATCAAAAATCATTTTATTTACGCATAGAGTCTTCCGAAAGTTCTTATGAGAAAGAGAAAATTTAAGAATTCGATGGATAATTTGCGTTCGCTTCAAATATTCTATTAACTTTATTTAATATTATAATAAAAATAGTTCTTCAATGGCTCTATTCTATACTAATTACAATTTCATCTATGAATGATAAGAGGGCTACTTTCGAAACATCAACTACCATACTTTTCAAATACAGGAATACTTGATGCAAATTAGATTTCGGCAGCCTCATCTTATTGTAGAACATATCAATCTAAGTAATAAGAGAGATTGGTGCATATTTTCATGATGCACTGTTAAATAATAGTTATAAGTATTAGCAAGTGAAAATGATCACAATAATATTGCTATAAAACGCATGTTCTTTTCTTTCTTTTTGTGATGTATGTAGTTTTATCCGGCATTACAGTTATGAATACATCATCCCTTCGTTCTATTCATAATGTTGTAGACTTAAATATATTACACAATTTTTTAGTATGAAATACATTTGATAGCACATCTGATGAACTATGTAACATACTCTATAGATTTTTAAAAAGACATTTTCTTCACAGTAATCATTGAAATGAAGCTGCTCGGTAATACTTGAAGAATTCGGTTCACATAGAAATAGCGCTCAACAAAATTCATATACAAGACAAATTTATTATTCGTTTATAGTAAATATGAGAAGACTTGATTTCGAGAGAAACAAACAGAAAAATAGTTAATGTGGAATATATTTACATTCTTTTGTTAAATATAGTTCACATCAAAACTTTACGATATAATTTTCACATATTGGTTGAACTACATTGTCTGAGAAAAATATTTATCTTTAATTGACTGACTCCATAACTTTCTCTTCTAGTCTTTCATAGAGCGTGACTAAAAAGCAGAAGTAGTTTTATCTAGTTTTATGATAGTGTGATGACACTGGTTGAAGTGCACACCTGCTACGGATAATTGTATCCGGATTTCTAGACCTCGAATTAAAACAATCGAGTTTCTACGAGTGATGAGAATCATTAAAATCAATATTTATCGGTGAATTCGAATAGAATAATATTTTTACTATGAAAATTGTTTTCGTGATATTTCACCTATCTTGAATATAAAAATTATATTTACGTTAGTAAAGTAGAGATGATTGATGGAATCAAAACATCATTTGCTGGAAAAATATTACCGTTAGCTAATGACCAACTTGTTCTTAATGCTTGATTTACCATTGATAATGTTGTTGAACTTGTTAAATTTAATTTAGTTCCATCAATATAAATAGAAAACTTTTTATATGGAATATCGGTGTAGATATTTGATAGTAAAATTGAACTTAGCAATGGTTCTGTAACAATTAATGGAGATAAATCGGAACCATTTAGATTAATTGTATAAGCCAAACGTGTTAATGTTTGACTAATATATAGAAAAACGAAATTATTACAAATAGGATTTAAATAGAAAAAAAAATGAGTTACTTATTAATCGTAAAATACGAAGAATCGAAATAAAACTCGGGTGAAACATTAATTAGAAAATTATCTAAATAAACCAAGAAACTCAATAAATATTTGATACTAAAGGAACCCAAATAATTTACTGTTTGATTGACGCCATGCATTTTGTAATGCAGACTGAATTAAATCATTTGATGGACGTGGTTCAATTAAATATAGCCAATGTACTAGATAAGGAACACAATGACTTGTCTAAGAAAAACAAAAATGGAAACTTGTTTGAAAATTGTTGATGTAATTTTTTGAAAAAAATTACATTAACATATTTTCCATAGAGTTGTTCAAATGCTGAATTCGGTGGTTGAATTAGATTGTTCACATTAACACT
>OENM01000029.1:15118-67883 GCA_900239745.1 Rotaria magnacalcarata
AAAAAAAGAACATTTTTTCTTACCCTCCCGAACAAATATATTGAACTTGACTCTGTAATTGAATAGATAATGTTCCTGGTGGAATACCTAAATTTTGATTTATCCAAATTTGTGCAAGACCATCAACAAGTGCCATGGGTTGAGCAACAAGTACATTTCGTTCAAGATATATACTGTAGATTCCACCTGTTCCATTAACAGTATTTATTACACCTGGATAATATAAGGAAAAATCACATCTAGTTAATATTTGTGAACCATTGAGAAACTTTGAAAAAAAATGAAATTTATTCATCAAGTCAATTTTCGAAATCTTTTTTTACCACAAGATAAAAACGCGTTTGACCAGCATTGAAAGATTCGGCATAAACTATTTTTGCAATTCCATATTCTAAAAGAAATAAAATAAAATAAAATAAATTCATAATAAAAATCAATGTCTAGTCACGTCGATTAAATGACGTTAAGTAATTTTCAATATCTTGACGAATCAAAGTTGTTAATGGTAATGAAACATTGGCTATATATTGCTGAGCATCACTACGCGCAACAGATAATTGTCCACTTGGATATAAATCATATTTAATTGTTTGCATTGATGAAAAAATATACTATTAAAGGAAATCTATTACAAATGACTGCTGTAAAGAAAGATATACTTTTAATTGAACTTGTATTTGATCTTGTGTTATCACTTGATTAGGTACAACCATATAATAGACTCTTGTTACTAATGATACATCAAAACCAAAACGTGGTTCGATTAATATTGATGAAACTAAATTGGAGTAAAAAGAATACAACTTAATTAATACTCATGGAAAGGATGCGTGTTGAAACTAAAGACTATTTAACATATGTAACCTAAAACCAATTCATTGAAAAGCAAATAGATTTATAATATATGTTGTTTACAACCTATATGAACTTAAATATTCCAATCATAAGCATTTCAGCAGGATTTTTTTCATTTTTTTCTCGTGATGACTAGAAGGAGTTCATAGAGTGGTATGACAGTAAGTATATTTCGAGTTGAATATCGTAAAATTTGTTTTTCTAGTTTTGACACATAATTTTATGTAAACTGATGAACAATTTTGCATCATAAGAAAAAAATCAAAGAAAAGTTCTAGTGAGCTTTTGAATTTGATACCACTTCATTTAAAGTTTTTGTGTATTACAATGTTTACTCGTTTCAATCGATTTTTAAAATTCCTACACTATGTCAATGTACACGAGTAACTATCTAAGACTGTATGTTATTTGTAAATGTATTGTCAGAACTAAAATGCGAGGCTCTCCATTTACCTGTACTACTAATTCCTGCTCTTTGTAATGCATCTGTAATCAATGTCTGAAAATTGTGTTGATCAAGATCAGCTGTTAAATAATTTCCTCGTAAATCAATAAATGACGCCGTATAGCTGAACGGTACTTGTGCAACATAATTATTCGGTGGATCACATAAACCGTTCAAGGGTTGCATTAAATTTGGATTAAAACATGCACTTGGTACTGTATAACCATTCGATGTTGTCACCATATATGTTATTGTGGTATAGAATTGACTAGAAATTTAAAAAAAAAGAAGAGAAATTAAAATTAAATAAAGAAAAACTATTTGTTTTATTTTACGTCGCTGAATAGACAAGGTATTGTTGTAACTGTATAATATAAACATTTGCATTAGTTAATCCTTGTCGAATAGGATTTTGCCAATAATTAATCAATGCTGTTAATGCTAGTGTTCGACTAACTTTTCCGGTAAATGTTATTTGTTGTACATCCCGCTGTTTAACAACATTGATTGGTATTAAATTTGATATGTAAGTCAATGGTGATTGTATATAAAATGGACTGTTAAATTGAGATTGAGGTAAAACTAAAGATGATAAATATCTTCCGTCAAGATCTTGATCATTATAAAATAAAAATGCATAAACACGTTGAATTGTTTTCAATGAAGTTATATTTAAATATGAATCTTGAAGTAAAACTTTGACATTATTACTTGTCATAGAACCTAAAATAGAGAGATAAAATATTGATTTTCTCTATGCTGGTTCATTACTTTGCTGATTGTATATTGTCAATATTAATCTTTGCAAATAATCTTGATCGTTCGCCGTTAATTGTTTCAAATAAAAATATGAATAAGCTTCTGATAAATAGTAAACGCGTGTGGCTAATTTTTGCATTTGAGTAGATATTAAGATCTGATACAATTGACTATTTAATTGCAGTGGCGCATCAAGCCATGTTCCATTCTGTTGTTGAATGTATATATTTGGCAAACGATAAATTTGTCTAAAACAAAATACTGCACAAAAAATACAGTTTAAATAAATTTTACCCAAGATTATCAACTGCTTCTTCAACACCGAAGATTGTTATATTAATATAATAAATTCCAGCTTGTCGTAATGCATTATTTAATTGACTTTGAAGTCTAAATATCCAGAGAAATAAAATGAAGCTTCATTAATTTGAATTATATGGAGGTTTTGTCGGACACATGTGTGAAATATATTATCATATACGTCACAATCTACCACCGCATGGATTACTCACGACTTCTTAAGCA
Organism: Rotaria magnacalcarata; assembly: GCA_900239745.1. Classification (NCBI taxonomy): domain Eukaryota; kingdom Metazoa; phylum Rotifera; class Eurotatoria; order Philodinida; family Philodinidae; genus Rotaria; species Rotaria magnacalcarata. The sequence continues at coordinate 17,703 of OENM01000029.1, forward strand.
ATGCTGAATCGAACTTATGAATCGATGTAAATTACATGATTTATTTTTGTGCTGATACGAAAAATTTATCTGACTTATGTTCATCTAATTAGTTCATAAAATACTCATGAAATATGGGGTATTTAAATTCAACACTAATAAAGTTGTCGAGTCTCGCTTTTTCCTTGTTATTTTGAGTTTTCATCATTCAGATTTCCTTAGAAAATATCGATGGTTTTTCAAAACATTTCAAGAAAATATTAATAAAATAAGAGAAAATAAACATGAAGTGCAATTTTAATAAACAAAAAACAACATTGAAGTAATCGAGAAAGCTCCGTTTGAATGTGCTCAAACAATTTAGTGTTCAACGAGTTTCTATCAATTTAAGCTTTATGAACAAAAGCTTTTAAAATTCTTGTTCATTCTAAGAAATAACACCAACTTATTTTTCTGAATACCAACATTCATATATTGATTATTACATCATTCGACAGGTGACTAACTGGGCAGGTAACGAAAATATTCCATAAATTTTTTATTGTCACTTACATTTGTGGTATAGGACATGGAACATAAAAATTTTGAATACTATTTTGTAATGGAAGTATTTGTGTGTCATTTGAACATAATAAATTATTATTCGTTTGTGATATTGTTGAAATCAATATTGGATTCGATGCTAGACCGCTAGCAGTTGTTTGATTATATGTCATACCATTAATGGTTATTAAAAAATATGCAATATTTGCTGGTTGTCTAGTTTAGGTCGAAATAATATCTCAATTTATTTAACAATTATAAGAAAAAACTGATTACCCTGTTGATGTTACACCTTGTTGAATACCTTTAAGCATTACAGTGACACTTGATTGACCTGACAAAAATAAATCTTTTAGATTAATTTCAAACTATATTGCTTTCATTTGAGATTTATTCTATTCGTTGAAAAGCATCGAGTCGATTTTTCTGATATTTTAAATACACGTGCTTCGAAATATTGACTAGATTTGAAAGTGATCAATTTTGTTTTATGATTAATAGTTTGATATATTTTTCGAATTGAAAAATATTGACATCTTAAGAGGAACTCTATTGTGATTGTGTCGAAAACGAGCATTTTTTCTACGAAAATGTTAATCATCGATCATGTGTCTCGTTATAGTTTAAGTGCTCGGGAAAGCTCGAGGTAGATCGGTCTTCGACTCTTTTCAAAACTAGGAATGTTCAAAGAAATGATATGAATGCTCTTTAAAAGCGAAACAACAATATTACCAGTGGCTGCTGAAACTGCACTTGCAATTAAATTTGTCCATAATGAAATTTCATTAAATGGAATACATATATTCAATGGTAGAAGAATATTTAACGATATATATGGTACACATTGTTGATAAATTTGATAATTGTTCGTATTAAGCATATCTTTAATTGATGCTAAGGGTTCTATATTTGATCCGAGAACAATCGACGACTGACTAGTTATTATAAAACGTATTCGAGTCATTAAATCACCAGATATTGTTACAAAATGTTCCACACTTAATGGAATTGCAGTATAAGTTTCTATTCAAAAATGAAAAATAGTTTTTTTCAATAAGATATTTCTTTTTCAGACTTACGAGTCGACAAAACTGTTATACGATGAGATGTATAATATGAAGAAATAGTTTGCATTAACAATTGAACATTTCCATCAGTTATCGTAGGAAAATAGCCACAAATATCAATGATATATGGATCAACAGGAGTCGATGGACTACCAATAGCACCACACATAGCTGCGTATTGTGCAGCTGTTGGTTGTTGTATGAGAATATTTGATGGAATTGTTGAAAAAATCGTATAATTAAATTGATAAAAGATAACTCGAGTTCTAAATAAGAGTATGTAGAAGAAAAAGTAATCAGTTTTCGGAAAGAAAAGAAAAGAAAAGAAGAGAATCTCAACTGATTTTGATATCCATATTTTTGTGATGTTAGATCAATCTCACGTGTTCGATTGTCCAGTAATAAGCGTGTTGCAGATATTTTACAAACGGATGAATAAGTTTCTGATGGTGAACTTGAAACTAAACGTTGATTAGATAATTGTGCAAATGAATAGTGAAGAGATTGACCAGCTAAATTAAAATAAAACAAAGATAAATATTTTAAGTTTTTTTCTAGTTTTTTTACCTGCAGAACTAATTCCATAGTATGTTAGAATTGATGAATCAATATCAATACGAGTATTATTATGTGCTAATAACCATTGCCATCGATTTAATATTGAATTAAATATTCCGCTGGTCCAAAAATCTAAAAAGAAAACAATTTTTTTTCGTTTTAATAATTCAAAATTTGAAAAAAACAAAAAAACCTCTAGTTAAACCCAGAGCGAACAGAGCTGGAATTAATTGTTGTTGTATTTCATCAATAGATTGAAACCAAACAAGTTGTGCGGATTTATCGCTGCAATCTTGTATAGCATTCAGTTGAGTAATAAGTGATGACTGTTGATTCATTTGATAACAATAAGGATAAAATGATGTTGGATTCACAAGAGTAAATGGCGAATTACACACTAAAATAATGATATAGAAGGGATAATACTCAATGATATAAGAAGTATTTATTACCTAGTAGAACATTCAAACTATTCCAAACTTGATCGATACATTGTAAAATAAGTTCCCATGATGATCCTAAAAATAAAATTTGTTTTTGTTTTTCCAAAAGTATTTGATAGAATGTTTATTGTTCTTCTATAAACTACCTCCTGGTCGATCTATCGGAATAATAATTTGCCCTGGATAAGTTCTATTAACTGGTAATATTGAAGATTGACAAAGATTTCCAGTAAATGTCGATAAACATAAACATGTGCATTGACATCCTGTAATATTCAGAATGAGTGTACCATTATTTTGACATGATGTTGAGGAACATATATCAAATGGTGTTTCACATCGAGATCCTTTAAAGAAATTTGTTTGCCATTTTAATAAAATTATTAGAAAATTAATTTTGAATTTCTCACCAGTAAACCCGCATGGACAGCGACAAAGTAGAGTATTGTTTTGAATAACACAAGTACCACCATTAAAACAACTACCTGTTACACATAGTGGAATATCACAATTGAAACCTAAATCAAAAGAGTATTTAATTTTCAATCACAACAAATCTCATTGCCTGTAAATGCTGCTGGACATGTACACGTATATAATCCGTTGCCTAAATTTTGACAAGTTCCACCATTGGAACCTAAAATCATCAAATAAGTCTATTGAAAACAAATATTTTCATTGTTTTATTGTATTTACATGGATTCGAAGTACAAACATCAAATTTTGTGTTACATGTAATACCTTAATGAATAAGAAATAAATAATAAAATTTAGTAGAAAGTTGTTACCAGTAAAACCAGGTGCACATGTACATTGAAATGACGTTGAATTTTTATTTTGACATATACCTCGTATACACGGACTTGAACCACAGGGAGAAAGAATTTCACAACTAAACAAAATTGTTCGATTTCTAAGTTTTTTAATGCAAAATACAACAGAAGCTCAAAAGTATAGGAATGCAAATTTCGATCTATGTGTCTCTCTCTCTCTATGTCATAGAAACCTTCAAAATGGTTTTTCATATAAGTAATGATTGAATGGCACTAAAAAAATTCTTCAGATCTGTTTACTCAGAATCATTCTGCTGATAGCATACTAAATACATCGTTACATATATCTGCTTTGGTAGTTATTATGTCACTCGCTACTGTATATGAAGAGATCTACAATGCTTCAATATAAAAGCTCCAAGTCACAGAAGTCTTATATAAACGACTACAAATCGTATTAGTTGTAAAATGATGACCTACTTTAAGTACTGCTACTGGGTTAAAAACAAGAATTATAAATAAATTTCACTTAAAAGAGATAGAGTAATGAAAATCATCATTTTATTAGCAACAGAAACTAATTATATTATATTTCACATTTTCAGGCTCATATTGAATACTAGTAACAGTCAACTAGTTGATTTAAAAAAACTACTTTGAATTTTATGAAACAAAATTAATTTTGATATAAAATTAGAACTCAACGTGTTGTTTCTTTTGCTTTTTACTTACTAAACACCGTAACGTTCTGGTGGACACTGACATATTTGCATGCCTGTTTTCAAGTTAACAATACAGGTTGAATTTCCTTGGCAAAGATTATTTGTACAAATAAGTATTTGTACAGAACATTGTAAACCTGTATATAATGGTGGACAAACACATGTATAATTTGTTAATGATAATGTTAAACAAGTTGCATTATTTAAACAAGGATTTGAAGAACATGGCAATATTGGTATATCACAATTAGTATCAGTCATAATTGATGGACATAAACATCGATAAGCACCATTTGGAAGATTTACACAAGTTCCCGTTCGACATGGATTTGATGAGCAACCAAGAGATGTGATTTCACATCGCGAACCTTAAATATAATTTAATCGAGCTTGATATTTATTATCAATTTATTCTTACCGGTATATAATATTGGACAAATACATTGCCAATACGGGTAATTTCCTGTTGACATACAAGTACCACCATTGATACAAGGGGATGATCGACATGGATCATAAATTTCACAATTTGTTCCATAGAAACCCGAATTACAAAAACATAAATATGATCCATAAGAATTTAAACACCGTCCACCATTGGCACAAATACCAGGAATTGTTATACATTCATTGATATCCACGCATCTACAAATAAAAAAAATGAATTGAATTCGTTGGTTTATTCTTAATATAACATACACTCCCATTATATATTGAAAGCCAACTGGACAATTGCATATATAAGAATGAGTTCCATTAGCAATACAATTACCAACTATACATGGATTCGTTTGACAAACATTTATTTGACATAATGAACCATAGTATGGATATGGACATTGGCATTGACAACTTATTGGAGATACTATTACTGATGTACCTATTGCACATGCATAATATGAACATGGATCAATTTGTGTTTCACAATACGTTCCATTATAACCTGCTGGACAAGCACATGCAGATGTTAATGGACCAGTTCGTATACATGAACCACCATTTTTACATGGATAAGATATACATGGATCAAATGGTGTTGAACATGTTAAACCAGTAAATCCAGGTGCACATATACATGTATAATTATAATAAATAGGTGATGATACGCATTGAGATGATGGTCCACGGCAGGGATAACTTAGACATGGATCGCATGCTAATTGACAATTAACACCATAGAATGGCCATGGACATTGACATATATAGTAATTTGATGTTGGTTGTATGCATGTACCACCATTTACACATGGGCGACTTGAACATGCATAAAGATTAATTTCACAATTGATACCTGTGTATCCAGTTTGACATAAACATAGATAGGAAGATGAACTTTGGGATATGCATGTACCTAGATTTTGGCATGGCTGTGATGTACATGGTGCATATGGATATTGACATTGAAGACCAGCAAATAAAGGTAAACATTGACATATTGAACTTGGTGGTGTTGTCGGAAGATTAATGCATGTACCGTTATTGAAGCATCTTAATGATGCACATTGATTAATTAATATTTCACAATTAATACCAGCATAACCTGGCAAACAAATGCATTGATATGTATTTAGTCCTTGTACACAATTTCCATTATTTTGACAAGGTCTTGATACACATGCATTTATTAATATAGAACAATTTTGTCCGGTGGCACCAGGTAAACATATGCAACGATAACCGTATATGGCATCTAATACACATTGACCATAAAAACATGGTGATGGTGCACATAAATTTATTGATGTTTCACAACGTTGTCCAGTATAACCTTGATAGCAATCACACGAATAACTACTTGTTAGATCTATAATTTGACATTGTCCATACAAACAAGGACATGATGCACATGCACCATCGGATAATCGTGTATCACAGCGAAGTCCACTATAACCATTTGGACATATACACGTAGCTAAACCAGGTCCAAGATTATTACATGTCCCACGAATACAATATGGGAAAATTCCTATAGTTGTTTGACATAAATTTATCTGTGTTTGACACGAACTACCCGTATAACCATTTGAACACGCACAAGTACAACTTGTTGGACTTGTTATTAATGGTATACCCATGCCACATTGTAATAATGAGCAATTGTTAATTAATGTTTGACAAACAGCACCTGTATACATTGATGGACAAAGACAAACAAAGGATGTTGCTTGTGAAATACAAGTTCCTTGATTTTGGCATGGATTTGATGAACACCAATTTATACTCAATTCACAACGCAGACCACCATAACCATTAGGACAAAAACATTGATAACCAAGACCATTCAGTAGTACTGAACATGTAGCATTATTTAAACATGGATTTGATAAACATGGTTGAATGATATTTGTACAATTGACACCACTGAAACCTGGTATACATATACATTGATAACCATTTAATGTTTCTATACAAGTGCCATCATTTTTACATGGCATTTGTGTACAAAAAGAATCTCTTAATTGACAAAAATCTTCATGATACGATGCTGGACATGAACAATTAAGTAAACCTGGACCAATATCATTACAGGTTCCACCATTTAAACACGGAGATGATTGGCATGCTTGAACACGTATAGCACATGTTGTTCCTTGAAAACCAAATGCACATTGACATACAAATAAGCTTATTTGATTAATGCATGTACCATTATTTAAACATGGGTTCGATGAACAGTAATTTATTAATAAATCACATTGTTGACCTGTATAACCCGGAAAACAAGAACATATATATGAATTCACCAAAGGCATACATGTTCCATTGACGCATGGTGCACTTAAACAACTATTTATTCGATTTTGACAAGCAACACCAGTATAGCCAGATAAACAGGAACAAACCCCCGTTGTTGAACTTGTTCTTATACATGTACCATTATTTAAACAAACAATAGATAAACACGGATCAAGTGTAATTTCACAATTAACACCAGAATAACCTTTACACGAAAAAAAAATAAAAATAAAAAACATAATTCAATAAAAATCATTTCATTTGTTATTTACCAGTTGGACAAAGACATTGATAATAGTTCAATGCTGGTTGTAAACAAATACCAGCATTTTGACAAGGCGATGAGGCACATTCATTTATATCAAGTTCACACCGATTGCCTGTTAGACCGACTGAACACATACATTGATAATTAGTGCTAGTCACAATACATGTACCATTATTAAGACAAGGTCCAGAATTGCATTGATAATTACCAGATTGACATTGTACACCTGTGTACCCGCCTGAACAAATGCATTGAAAAGCATTGATCATATCAATACATGTTCCATTGTATAGACAAGGAAGACTTGCACATTCGTTGATATCTGTTTGACAATTAAAATCCGTATAGCCGTGCAAACATAAACAATAATAAAACCCTGGTGCTATTTGTTGACATGTACCAAAACGACATGGATTTGATGCACATGCATTTATTGTTAATTCACATCGTGGGCCTGTATAACCATATTGACAAGAACATTGAAAACCAACACTTGAAATAATTGTACATGTACCACTGTTTCTAAAACACAGCGATAAAGATAAATACTTGAATACAAATAGAATATACAAACTTACAAACAAGGACTACTTGAACATGGCTGTGTAATAATTTGTTCGCAGTTTATTCCTTGAAAACCACTAGGACATTGACATTGATATCTAGTTGTTAATGTTATACAAGTACCATTATTTAGACAAGGAGCACTGGTACAAGCATTAACTTGGCTCTAAAAATAAAATCAATTCTATGATGAAAATCTTCAGGGTATATATCTCAATAATCATCCAAGAAAAATAATTCGAAATTTTTTGATAAACATGATCAGACAAATTTTAAAGTCTATAATTATATTGGATGAGCAGCTTTGTTAATCGATTGGAAAAATAAAATGTATATTTTACTTACATCACATAGAACACCCTGACTGCCCGAGTAGCAAGTGCATACGAAACCATTAACTTTATCAATACATTGTCCACGACGGCATGGCTGTGTTATACAATCATCAATATTTGTTTCACACATATCTCCTGTAAAGCCTGGCAAGCATTGACATGTATACCCGTAAGGTTCTATATCGTAATTAACTAAACAAGTTCCATTATTAGCACATGTTCTTTCGCTTAAACATGGATCTATTTGTTGAGAACAAGTTAAGCCAGAATACCAAGGTGGACATAAACAAATAAAACTATTTATACTATTAATACATGTTGCATTTGACATGCAAGGATTCGAAGCACATTTATTTATTCGAATTTCACAATTAGTACCAGTATAGGATGATGATAAACATATGCAATCATATCCATTTAGTTTATTTCTACAGAGACCATTGACACAAGGTGAACTTGAGCAAGAATCAATTAATAAATGACAATTTGATCCTGTATATCCAGGTAAACATTGGCATTCATAATTCCAAATTTGATCTACACATGTTCCATTATTTAAGCATGGATTTGATAGGCATTCATTCGATTTGTTTTCACAATTTAGACCAATATAATCATCAAGACAAACACATCGATAACCATTTAATAATGATATACATAAACCATTATGTAAACATGGGCTGCTCAAACAATAATTTATTATTGATGAACATGTTGTTCCCTAAAGTTTCAAAGAAGTTGTAAAACAAAACCAAAAAATAAAAAAAATATATATATTATTTTCATCGTTCTCTTTACATTATATCCTAGTAGGCAATCACATTTGTAACCATTAACTAATGTTCGGCATATTCCTCCATTTAAACATGGATTCGATTGACATTGATCAATTTGAATTTCACAATAAAAACCCGTAAACCCTGTATTGAGTTATTTCATTAAAAAAAGCAACTACATTTTAAAATCTTTTCAATTCTACCTGGCATACAAATGCATGAAAAATTATTCAAATTATTAAGGCATCGTCCAGAATTTAAGCATGGATTCACAGGTTCACATTCATTTCTTTCAGTTTCACAATGTTCACCTAAAAATAATGCTTTCAAATTAAAAAAATATTTTCAATTTTTTATTTTACCTAAAAACCCATCCGGACAAAGACATACATATTGATTAATAAGCGATCGACACGTTCCATTATGTTGACAAGTTTGAGATTCACATTGATCAATCATTGTTTCACAAAATAAACCAGTAATACCATTTGGACAAGTACATTGTGGACCCAAATTTGTATTCGAACATATTCCACCATTCTGACACTAATTAAAAGCAAATCGTTTTTCTTAGTTTAAACTTAAAAAAGTGAATATATTTTTACTGGTTGTGATTGGCAATAATTAATAATCAATTCACAATTATCACCATGATATCCACTCGTACATGAACACATAAATTTAGTTTCGTTTCGAATACATATTCCATCATTAAAACATTCAATACCAGTACATTGTTCTTGTACACGTCCACAATTACTTCCACTATAAACAGATGGGCAGTAACATTCGTAACTATTTACTAAATCTATACAGTTACCACCATTTAAACACTAAATAAATATTAAAATTCTTATCATACATATCCTATTTATCTATTTCGTTCTTTTTTCTTTTTTTCAAATCAAAGTTCCTACCGGTTGTGATAAACATTCATTAATATCTATTTCACAGTAACTACCCGTATATCCTGGTTTACATATGCAAGTAAACGAGTCTGCTGCTATCGATACACATTGTTGTAAACCTTCAATGGAACATGGAACTGTTGAACAATAGTCAATTATGTTTGTACATCGTAAACCTGTATAACCAGGTGCACAACAACAACTATAGTTTGTTACTAAATTTGTACATGTTCCATGTGAACCACAGGGTAATGATGAACATTGATCAATAGGCATGTCACAGTTTCGACCTGTATAACCACCATTACATTGGCACGCATATAATGGCATTTTTGTTGTATTCATAGTACATGTACCATAACCGCAAGGATATTCAGCACATGGATTTATCATTTGTTCACATTGCGTACCAGTATATGATGGTGGACAAATACAAATATAAGTTGCACTTGTATTAACATATGAATCTCGGCATGTTCCACCATTTAGACAAGGTAAACTTAAACACTGAGTAATTATTGTTTCACATCTTAAACCAGTATAACCAGATGAACATAAACATAGAAAACTATTGGTTTGATCAATACATGTTCCATTATTATAACAATTTTGTTTTTGACAATCATCAATATTTATCTAAAAAATAAAACTTATGTTCATATCTTTTTGTTTTCTGTTTCAAATTCTTACTTCACAATAAACCCCAGTAAAACCTGATTGACAACGACATGTTAATATACCACCATAATCATAGATACAAATACCATCATTTTGGCATGGTGAACTTGCACATAAGTCAACAGTTGTATAACAATTCAAACCAGTTAACCATATAGGACAAATACATCGATATGAACCTATCGTATTTATACATGTTGCATTTGGATGACAAGCTAACACTGATGTACATTCATTTATATTATTTTCACAAAATATTCCTGTCCAACCAACAGGACATAAACATGACAATGATACAATATTATTCACACAGGTGCCTTGCAAACAAAAGAAAACAAATTTTGTATGTGATTCTAATCGTATTTACCATTATTTTGACAAGGAATACTTGAGCATGAATCGATTGATATTTGACAATTACTACCCATATAACCAGTTAAACAAACACAATTATACTCATTGATACCATCAATGCATACACCAGCATTTAAACATGGATTTGATAGGCATTCATTAATACTATCGTTACATTGAATACCAGTCCAGCCAGGTTCACATACACACATCCATGTTAATGTTGATACAACACATGTTCCAAAGGAACATGGCTGACTATCACATGGACTTAATATTGTTTCACAACGACTTCCTGAGTATGACCGGAGAAAAAAATAAGAACGATATTTTTTTCCTGTGAAAATCGATCTCTTATTAGTTACCCGTAAAACCCTGTTGACATGTACAACTATAATCATAATTTGTACCGTTTGTTTGTATTTGACATGATATAGAATTTGATGCAATACATGGATTATTTGAACATGGATCTACTGGAATACTGCAATCACTACCTTGATAAAAACCACCACATTGACATACATAACCATTTATAGTATCAATACATGTGCCGCCATTTTTACAAGGAAATGATATTGACGAACAATAATTCATTGTTTGTTCACAAAGCGACGCTTTTAAGAAAAAGAATAGATTACTTTGTTTTGTACATAGAATATAATGTTGTCTAACCTGTAAAACCTGCTCGACACGAACATCGATAATTCGTATTATTATTATTATTATTATTACAATCCGATGTATTACTCGTAACACATGACTTGGAAAGACATGGATCGGTAGCAATCGAACAATATGTACCAGTATAAATCGATAAACAAATACAGGTAAAACCTGTAATCGTATTAATGCAAACACCATTATTTTGGCATGGTTGAGAAGTACAATGATCTATTTGTATATCACAATATTGACCCGTATAACCTGGAAAAAACAATTAAAATATTACTTAAAAAACAATCAAAATCTCTCTTTTCTAATTGATATACCTATCGGACATGTACAATTAAATGTTATGTTGCCTAGTAAGTTACATTGAGCACCATTTCGACATGGTGAATAATCGCAAGGATTTAAATTTATTTCACATGATGAACCTGTATAATAAGGTGAACATTGACATTGATACCCAGTAGATGTGCTTAAGCATAAACCATTATGCTGACAAGGATTATTACCACATGGATTCATCGGTGTCTCACATAGACTACCTATAATTGAATTCATTTCGAAACTTTTTCTTATTTTATATCTATAGAACTTACCCGTAAAATTAGATGGACAACAACATGAACCATTAAAACACGAGCCACCATTCAGACAGCCGGTTGAAATAGAACATTCTTGATCAATATTTGCTGGGAGAGTTTTTGTTAAACAACTATTTATTGGACTCCAACCTGGTAGACACTCTTTTTCACCTTGAGCATTACAATAGAAATGACCTTCAGAACATGAATTCGGTGCACGACATAGTAAAGTGCAATTAGGACCATAGAATGTAGGTGAACATTGCCGTTTTTCTTCACACTTAAGTCCTGCATATCTAAATTTTATATTCAAAGAAAAAGTCATCATCGTCATTCTTTTATATCAAACAAGAAATGTCAAGTGAACTTAAGATAAATTAAAGAAAAATGACTTTCTGATTACCTACGAGAAAACAAAAGAACTACAGCCTGACAAATTAATAACGCTGATGATATACGATTATTCAAAAAAAGAAAAGTGATTTTCATATTGATTACGTACCCAGTTGCACAGCTACATACATAATAATATGAACGTGACAATGTATCATACGCTGGATTACATAAGCCACCATTCAAACAAGTTACATTCATAGTACATGTTGAAAGATATTGGCAATTAAGACCAGTAAAACCTTGAATTTAAGATATAAAAACTTTTCTTTCACAACAAAATCAAATTAACTAACCAGGCGAACAACAACATGTAGGTTGATTTGTATTATTAAATACTTGACAGAAGCCACCATTATCACAAGTCAGTGCTGGAAACAAAAATTAGATCTTACTTGAAATTTTAATTCTAAGTAAATTTTACCAGTTGAGACACAACTTGGTTGAATATATGATGCATTTCGAAATGTACATTCAACTCCATACCAACCGGGCGAACAAGTTTTTGCACCTGTTATTTTATCACATGCATACGAACTTGTGCAATCATCATTTGAAATACATCGAATAGAACATTGCTTCCCGTAATAGGTCACTTGGCAATAACTCATTAAGCCAATATTTAATCTATTTTTACATAAATATATGGATATATTACCAACATAGAAACTACAAAATCTCATTTACTCATTCATCGATGTTGTATTTCTTGATAGATCAACAAGTGTTTGTCTCAAAAATATTCCGGATGATAATGATGGATACGATGAATCGATTCGAAATATTGTATTAAAACGACTTAATAATGAATTTTGATTTATTAATGTGAAGTTTCCAATATTTATATAATCATAAAATATGAAAATTTTAATACTGATTGAATTCTAGTTACAGCATGCATATTGAATAGAAACGATTTTTAAAATAGAAAAACAATATTTAACTTACATCGGACATTAATACCAATGGAAATTGAAGGGGTAAAAATGTTGACGTGTCCGATGTTAAATAAAAATTTAAAGAATCAGAATAATTTACTGCTAGTCGAAATGATTTAGAACCCAATGGACAAAAAGTCCAATTTGCTTGCAATCCACTAAAATGTAATATTTAAATAATTTTCCTTTTTCAAAGAAATAAAAATATCAATAAGATATATATATATATACATATACTAAATGATTTATCAGTCTATTTATAAAATTCTTTTATAATTATGCCAGTTGTGATCTTACTAAATTGTCAAGAGCTTTTTTTCACAATTCACAAATATTACAATAAAAAAGTCTATCAGATAATATATGTATTAAATTTGTATTGAATTCGTTTTTCTTTATCGAGAGTTATAATAAAGAAAATCAACCTGTAAGGATTCAAGAATTTTGAATGCGTTCATTTTGCTTTTGTAATGCTTCGTCATTTTTCATTGTTTATACACGGTACTCACGAATACATGAATGAACATAGTCAGTCAATAATTGAATTATGTTTATACACAAGGATGGCAATTCGAAGCACTCATCGTTGCTTTCGATTCTAAATAAAATAATAACAATAGTCTTACCTGTAGACAAAATCTAAGCAAACGATCGTATATAAATTACAGGATAATGTCGATGAACAATTTCCTAATGGTATTGAACCATCACAGCATTGACCAGAAACAGTGAGAGCATTTTTCATATCAAATTGAGTTAAGTCAACAAGCAAAATAGCAGGTGAATCTTGACAATCAATCTGAATGCACAAATAAATATAAGTTTATCAAATTAGGAAAATAATATTGAAAAAAGGATTATTCCAATCATGCGGATACAAAAACAAATGAAGTATACCTATTTAAATCATCATCGATGAATAACTGATCTATATATACCTGACTATTATTATATCTGCAGTCCTCAACGCAAGAAAGAAAACAATCAAATTCGTCTATTTTCTGATTTGTTTTAAACGAATTTGTCAATACGCGTGATTAACAAAGAAAAAAAACTACGATTAAACAGATGACAATATATAGTATAAATAATCGTACATCAATAAATTCATCATAAAAATGCATAAGATTTCCCTTTTTAAAGATTGCAAACTATTGTTAACTTACCTGAAGATTATTGAACAATAACAATACGAATAATAGGTTTAGATGAGAGAAATAAGTATTGTACATTGTTAATATCTAGAATAAGAATTAAGATTTTTGATAGATAATTTTCTACAAATGATGATGAGTCTATATTCGATCTTAATGCATAGAACTGTTCACGAATTTTTTTCTGCTAAACTCTTATAGAAAGTTTTGTTCGAATGCAAATATTCTATTACAATACTTAGATATAGTTTGGACATGCGTAAAAGCTTCGAAATTTTTGGATATTATGCATCGTTATTATATTCTCTTTTTTTTTATTTCTGTAAGATTAGGAAGAGAAAAATTTTGATACAAGTGAGAACTCGTTGAGCGTAAAGCTACCTTAGTAAAACGTGTAAAATGTTTCACTGATAAGTAAAGAACGCCAGTTGGATTGAACTGTCTCGATGTAGGTCAGTGTTAATTCACACTGGGCTGCACTAGTGATAGACAAATTGTACATTCATATAAAATTATAGTGTGAAACAATGTTGATAAGACTTCCGACATCTATTGAAAGTAACTAATGCGAAAAAAGTGAAGAAATGCAAAGATTCTTAGCATCTAAATGGGTGGTATTTTGTGCATCACTCTACATATATCGGAGTACTATAAGAGAATCATTTTACTCATATAGTGACTTTTAATAGGGTTGCACGAAAAAAAAAACTTTTCTACTGCTCCATGCAATCATGGGATATTAACAAATTGATCAATACATGATTAAAATAGAAATCGAATGCTTTTTTTACATTTCTCTGTTTTTAGTAGCTTAATAATCGATTGGAACGACAATATAATACAGAAACAACAATAAAGACGAAATAAACGCCTTCTCTCGATTTTTGCGGTCGGATAAAATTGTGTGTGTGTGTATGCGTGCGTGAGGGAGTGGGTGCAACTGAAAGTGTAGATTCAATGAATGATTAGACGGTAAGTCGAGAGCAATAGAGAAAGAAACTAAGAAATCTTATCGTACGTGTCTATAAGTTAGATTTGATTATGCATAAATGGTTTCCTATCTCTCCCTCTCCCTCTCTCTCTGTGACTTACCTGAGAGAATTCTTTCTCTTCGCCTTTTCTTTTTATTATGAATCAATGAATTTATTTATGTTATTACTCTTCTTACTCTGCTGAACTTTCACTCTCTCTCGTTCTTTCTTTCTTCTATGATTCCAATATCACACGCATATGGTACTTTGTACTGTTCTGTAATGTTCACCGTACGGTGTGCAGCATTTCACTTACAGCTATGTTAGCATTTTTATTCAGATCTGGCCAATGTTATACTGATCTAGAACTAGTCGATTTTTGAAACTAATATATAATATATTGGATGAGCAGCAAATATTTAGATACAAAAAAAAGAACAATGTCATCTAAATTCTAACAATTTTTAGTTCGCTTCGCTAGTCACAGTCATCTATTGCTTGATTGTTCATTATACAATTATGTCCAGTGGTAATATATTATATATGATTGAAAAACAAAAATACAATCGAGACAACTCCCGAGAAGAATTGACTTGAAGTTAGTCATCTATTTACTAGAATGCATGGCACTTACCGACTAATCGATTAATAAATAGATGATAGGTAAAAACAATTTTTTTTTATTTCTCCTATCATGGTTAGGTGCTAGTGATGAAATAATTGCTCAAACGCAAATTGCGATTCGCTAATATTTTAGAAACTTTGATGAATAAACAGGTGATCATTCAACTGCAGGATCCATAATGACTTTTTCTATTGTAAAGTATGAGTCCACTCGCATGAGTTGCATCACCATTGCTCTTACTATAGCTATAGTTAATTAGCAGGGAACTTACTTTCCATCATCAAAATTCGATCGTATTCATAGAGATCAAAGAATTTGAACGATTGCTCAGATGCCAAACGATTTGTTAATGTTATTGAGAAATCAATAAGAAAATATGTTACAACTTCTAAGTAGATTACATCAGAATTTGAACATATAATAGTACATGCTATTTTTTCTCCAATATCAAATATAAATAGATTATAAAGGTATCCACACTGATCTGTTTTGTAAGTAGCATTTGAAGCTTGTTCAAAGTTCTGTATTTCATCTTGATTACGTATGAAGTGATTCATACATCGTTTTTTTTGTGTTCATCTAGCGAACAAATACGAGGAGGCCAAACAAAACTGGATCAACTACACTATTTTGATGTACACAAAGGAAACTTCCAAAGCTAATCAATATAATTGCAGTAATCGATGCTCTATGAGTAAAAACTTCAATACCAATTATACTACAAGACCAAAATATTGGATTGCATTAATCGACAGATATTAGTAAAATTGATTGCGGTCAGACTAATGTTTTTATTCAAAATCATATGTCAGTATATGCTCAAAGACTGTCTTTCATGTACAAGTTAGAATAATATATGTTGTGTTGAATCTTTAAAAAAGATCAATCTTTAGAAAAAAAGTTTATGACCTAAATTCATTAATATATTACAATATTCAACTGAGCAAAATCGTTCCAAACATAGATATTAATAAAATTTTTAATTGAGTTTAATATACGTATATTGTTGTAATAAGCTTTATCATTATACCATAGAGAATTTTGTCTGATTTTCTATCATGTCTATTAGTATCAGGCGATGTTTAACATATTTTCACATCTATCCATCAGTTAGTTATATCTATTTTTATATTTGAAGAAAAACTATGCTTACCGTAATTCTCACCAGAAGACAAACACACGGAACATTATGCAATATCGCGATTCAATATCGATAGAGATCGGTGAATAATTTTCATCTATGAAGTCATTACTAAATTAAAGTGCCATCACGTACTCTTAAATGAATATCTTTTATTCTATATAAACGCTATATCGTTTTCGTCATTGGTACATGTTGTCATAGCTGTTATATTTTTACTATTTTGCTATTTAACTTCTTTGCAACTCATCCATTTACCATTGGTATCCAATCCTTCTTTTTTTAGATTCAAGTATTTTAAGTTTGAAAGTCGATAGATTTGGTGTTTATACTTGACTAGAGTGTGATAAGCCAAAAGTTTCGTGTAGACTCTTTCTTTTGTAAGGTTTCGAATTCGAGCACAAAATAAATATTACGGAGTATCGGATGATGATTATATAGTTATATGGAATTAGGCATGCACCAAATCCAAACCGTTTGGTTTTGATAGTTTTGGTTTTGAAGATTTTGGTTTTGTGATTGGTTTTGGTTTCGAGGTCTTAGTCTTTTTTTTTGAGATAAATCGAAAAAGATTATATTTTTAAGTCAAAACCAAAACCAAAACCTATATGGGGATAACCAAAACTTTCAAAACCAAACCGATGTCAAAATCAAAACCTCAAAACCAAAGTCAATGTCAAAACCAAAATTGCAAAACCAGTTTTGGTTTTGGTGCATGCCTATATGGAATTAACAGCTGTTCAGAGCAAGAAAAAACTAACTACTTTCTAACCAGTGATGTTGTTCATATGATATTTTTTAGATGATTTTCCAGTTCTTTAAGTATTATTTAACATTATTTCGACAGAATTTTCTTTTCCTAGTCATCATCACAGAAATCAAAGTCAGGTTTCTAAATAGAGCTTTGCAAGTTATTTACATTCATAAACAAAAATTTTTGAGACAAAACAAACATTTAAACACTTTTTTTTATGCGAAATTACCACCACTTAACTTTTCCATAGAATTTTTGTTTTCCAGTGTATCATCGCTTTTTCGTCAACAGATGTATAATTTTGATAAAGAATGTGTTGCCTACATTTGAATGAACAAAAATAGAAAAATTGTCTTCTTATCTTTTATTATTTATTAAAATCTAAAAATTCTCTAGTACTTCATCGAAACATAAAGTTCTTCTATACAATCACAGAGAAACAAACGGATGAAGATGAAGTAGGTTTTTTTCAACAGCATAGAAGAGTACATCTAAAATCTCTTGAGCATCTTCAACTTATTCTTCGTTAGTACATGTGCTATAGGAGAAACGAACTTTAATGTGAAACGATCAAAATATTGTAAATCTAATTAAAGTAAACTATTCTTCTTCAGTAATATCAGATAATAATCATATTACCCTCAAGTTTTGTATTTTTCAAATCAATCCACCTAATGTTTCATTGGCCTAAACATTTTGACGTAAATACGTACGTGCCGTCTGTCATCAGTATTTTGTTACTAAAAAACATGGAGAAAATACTATATCTAACAACACGTTTCTATATTTATAAACAAATATTTAAAAGAAAAAAAAAATGTATAAAGTAAAAACTAAATCGATTTCTTCACAGGCCATAATCAAAACTTTAAACAGATTTTGATTAATATCAAGAGAAATATAAAAAAAAAACAGTGCAAATTGAATCTAGAAAATCAGTTAATAATAACCAACCCAACTAGTCTGAAAAACAATATGCATCAATGAATCCTCCATCATATGAAACAATTTTTTATCAGTATGTCAAACAGTCTATCATGCAATCGTGACCTTTTTTTTAGACCAAACTCAATACCTCCACCGTATGTATCATATGGCCAACAATCGATTTGCACTAATGGCCATATAGGATCAGATTCGCAAGACCAAATTCGAAATATGCCGCTTACACAAAGAAATGATCTACTTGTGCCTGTTGAAAACTCATTAACAAGGGCTTCAACCTCAACAAACATCACTACAAAACTTCAAGCATTTTATATTTTTTCTAGTATTACTTATTTACTATGGGGTGGAATGGCTATCGGTCTCGAAATTTCAATTCTTGTTTATTCTAGTTCAGTATATTATCGAGGTGTATTTACGGGTGGAATTATGATGGGTGCAGCATTGCATATGTTATTTGCTGCATGCCGAATTTCTTATTCCATTAATTATATGATACGATTATTGATTTTTGTCTTAATATCTTGCATAGTTGGAGTTTCCTTATCTATTGTTGACTCGAGTGTTTCGAAGAAATGTATCAATCCTATCAACAATACTATGTGTGATGAACATACTGGACGTATGTTAAAACTAACCATTCTCATTGAGCTTGTACTCGCAACAATCCATACTGGAATTAATCTATGTTTCATGGACAGTTTTCAGAAAAAGTTGGTATCAGCATCGACTACTGCGTTTGTGTTAAACAATCAATATTGGGCATAGACAATGACCGTGTTGCGATGAACATGTAATTCGAATAATAATCATGCATTATTTTCATATCTCATTACAATAATGTAAAATTGATTACATGATAATTTTGATAAAATTTTAAATTTCATTGATAGATGTTGCATTATGTGAATTTTGTTGCTTTGTAATTTAATTTAATATGTACTTTAGCGCAGTAATATGTTCTCAACAATAAATATTAGGGCTTTCGTTTTGTTTTATATGATCTAAATAAGAATCGTTGTGTATTAATCAAATTATACGGAATTGCATGATTTTTGTGAGAGATCAATCTAAACTATAAAGAGAGAATTCAGTTTTTAACTAATGGCAAAATAAAATGTGCGGTAAATAATTCCAATAATCTTAGAAACACGATTCGTCGCGTTAGTTCTGCATGAGCTGTACACAGCAGTCATTTTAGTTGATTTTTTATTCGACGGAAATTCGAAATATTTACCTGTCGCATAGTCAGATGAGCAACTTAGACAAGTCATTTTACGTAGCACAGATTTATCATCGAATGTGCTCGCAAATTGAATATTTCTGTTTTGAATTGTAAATTTAAATTGGACAATATTATTTTAATACTATAATACGTGTCTATGGATTAGAATTCAAGTACTAGATGATATATATATATAAATGCGTTCAAACCTGTCAATTTACCTTTTTCTAGAACTTTGGATAAAGAAAGAAGACTTGCCGGAATTTTCTGAAGATGATCGATATCTCAGATTGAGCATTCAAAACAAATAGTGATATAATCTCAAGACATCCATCTCTCGTGGACAATGCTAAAACGAGTTTATGACCACTTACCATCGGATACAACAGAACTTAAATACTGAGTGTGGCGTCAATCGATCGAAAAAAAGGAGTATATACTTTAGTACTTAGACCAATGTTCATATTAATCTATTGCAAAATACATTTTCCGTTTTCATAAGGATTTTATTCAATTGATTATCTGACTAAACACTCCATTTTATAGTTTCATCAAAAATACGTGATAATTCTGTAAGATTTGAAATGTGAATATATACAGTCGTTTACTTTGATACACCCAGTTTTATCTGATTTTACACTCGAAAAAGACTAGACACACTTTCATTTAAGATTTTTTTTTCTGTTATCTTTCTTTTGATAATATAGTTAGAAGTTGTTGTTATTCTTTATTTTGCAAACAAGTTGTTTTTTAACATGTCAGTTAAAAGCTAAAATAAATAGAATCAAAATGTTGTTTCAATATGTTCAAATATTCATCATATTTTCTGTAGCAAGTGTGTTTCTCACTGATGATTGTCCATCATCATTTAATATTCAGACAAATGCAACAGATATATCTTTTCAAACATCGTCAACTCTTCTTATTATTCTATCGAAATCTTCATTTAAATTAACAATCATCGATCAAACAACAAGAAATGTTTTACTTCAAAGTAGTAGAGATATTTTTGCTGGTGTTTGGGACGGTGCTTATGAAAATCTATATTCTGGTTACATGTTTCGTGTTGGCTATGAGAAAGATTATCGAGCCATAGGAGTATTAAAATCTTATGCATGTTCATCATCTTCGAAATCAATCATATTTTCTTTTAATGAATTCTATCTAACATTTATTCAACAAGAAAAAAATGATCGTAATATTCATTTACAAATCGAATATACTGGTTTCAAGGAGCATTTTAATACACAACCTTCACATTATCTTTTTCCATTTTTAACATTATCATTTAAAACTCGAGATATCAATGAAGATTATTACGGTTTTGGTTCATATTGGGGATTTACTAGATTTCGCGGGAAGAAATTATATACTTGGAGTGAGGAGGGTAGCTGGTCTTTTTTCAATTTTTCTTCAAGAATTCCGCAATCAAATGCTACTTATATACCTATGCCACTTTTTATTTCAAATCGTCAATATGCTGTTTGGGTAAATGAAAGTCGACGAGTCAATTTTGATCTAAGTTCACCAAATGAATGGATTATACAATCAGAATGGAATACAACGAATATACAATTTTATTTTCCAGTAGAAAATTCATTTTTATCAAAACCAAATATGTCGAGACCATTTGAAAGATTTTTTAATCTATATAAAAAACAAAATCGCAAAATCAATCCATCATTTACAGCGTTAGTTCAGGCACGTGGTGAAACAACTCGTATACCACCATTGTTTGTATTTGGACCATGGAAACAAACAGGAAATGTTCTAAACAACCAAACTGAAATTGATGTTGTGCAAAGAATGATTGCACTTGATATTCCAATCACAGTTCGCATTGGTGTTTTACATTTTTTCCCATCGGGGTCGCAACAAGGTAAGAAATCTATCTTAGAAATTTTAATGTAGCTAATGTTTTCTCCTCGTTTAAATTGATACATTTACAAAAGAAGATAGAAAAATTGTGCCTTCTATTCGATTAATCCATTTCTCGGATCTTTAGACTGTAGTAAGTAATTCAAAAATTTCTCGAAAATATTCTTCTTTTTCTAGAAACTTTGAAAATTTCTCAGTAATAATATCACCTGTCTTGTTAGTTCTACTTTAGAGATATTGAGTTTCGTATAACTTTAAAATTCTTCGTCGTCAGTTATACAAATGATTGTTGCATTTCAGTAGTTAGCAATTAAAAAATTCAATTTATGATAAGTCTAATTTATTATGAACGATCTTAGATTTAGCATGAATATTCTATATTATTAAAGGTCATGAAGATGAAATTCGTCAAGAAAATGCTGTTTATAAAGAACTTGGTGTAATATCGATGTGTTATTTTAATCCTTATGTATCAACATCATATAAAAAATTATTTAATGAGTGTTTAGAAAATGATTATTTTCTAAAGAATAGTTCTAATCAAGCATATTTATTTCCCTATTTTGGTGATCCAATAAGTCGTCATTTTTTTGTTGGTAGTATTGATTTCAGTAATAAAAATGCTTCACTTTGGTATCAAAAACAAATTCAAGAAAGTATCGATCTTGGTCATAATGGATTTATGTTAGATTTTGGTGAATATACACCAGTTAACTCTATATCATCAAATGGAATGAATGGTCATGAAATGCACAATCATTTTATTGAGCTCTATCAAAAAACAGTTTATGAAATGACATTGAACTCTACAGCTGTTGAAAACCTACTTCATTTGGATGACAATGAAAAGAAAAGTTTATCAATTAATTATCAATCGGATTTTTTATTTCATGCACGTAGTGGTTATACACATAGTGCACAATATTCTCAATTACATTGGACAGGTGATGCTAGTGCTGATTGGAATATATATTCAGGTTTACCTGCTCATGTCCAAGCTTGCCTTGGTGTTGGTATTAGTGGTGTTTCATATTGTTCAAGTCCCATAGGTGGTTACGTTTGTGAATTCTATCCAGATTTAACGGTGGAGCTATTAACACGTTGGTTACAAGTTGGTACATTTTCTGGTTTTATGCATGATGAAACTGAAGGTTCAACGTGTACGCAAGAACGTGTACAAGTGTTTACTAATAATCAAACTGAATATGTTTGGCGAAAATATGCAAAATTAAGAACACAACTTTTCCCCTATATTTATACATTAGCGCATGAAGCACATGCAACTGGTCTTCCAATAACAAGACATCATTTGCTAGCCTATTACAATGATGAAACAGCTATTCAACAAGAATATCAATATACATTCGGTAATGATTTGTTGGTTGCACCTATAGTACATCAAAATCAATTAGAGCAAGATGTTTATTTACCGTTAGGTGAAAACTGGATTGATATATCAACAAATCTTATTTATGATCATGATCCAGACGGTCGGTATCGACTTGGAAAAATTGATATATTTCATGGTGGTCAGTGGATAATGAATGTAAGAGGTGATCTTTTAACAATTCCATTATTCGCACGAGCTGGCTCAATCATTCCTCTTATTGATCCAAGTGTTTTTACATTAAATCATGGTCAACCCATTTCAATTTATGATCGATCATATATTTTACATTTATGGATATTTTTGAATGAACAAAACGAAGCTAATGGCCTTGTTTGGGACGGATTTAATATTCAAATAAATACTTGTAATTTAAATCAATCATTATGTATGACTATTGATGATCCTCTAAATAGATTGTTAGTTTTACAATTGCCTTTTAATAAATCACCAAATACAATAACATCTTCTACAATGCAATCATTTGAACGTGTCAATAATTGGCAAATCGTAGCAAAAATTCTGCCAAAAGAACAATTACAAAATTGTTTTACATACGATATAGAAAATCACGTTATATGGATAGCAATTGTTCTTCCACAGCAACAATCCTCATTTCAATATCAAATTGATTTTTAAAGACATTCAACTTTTTGTTTTCTATTCCAAAGATTCTTTATTATTTTATTTTTCTAATTAGATCGTCGTGAACAATTATCAATAGTATTAAAAAGTAAAAATTGATATAAGATGTCACTATCTCATCATCTATGTGATAGCGGTTATGTGCGAAAGTGATTGTTATTTGTTAAGGTTCTTTTGAAGGTGACTCATTGTGGACACACCACATCCACCACACATTCATTCATCGCTGCTGTCACTATACAGATTACTGATAAGAAACAACGAGAAGAAAAAAGAATCGAATAGAATAGCAAGTGCATTTATTTTGTCGTTTGGCTACAATGCCCTTGTTCTTCAGCTTATTTCATGTTAATCGAATAAAAGTAATATTCTAAAATGATTCTGATCCTTTTTTTTCTAGATTGTATCTTCTTTCTTCTTCTACCTTTTTGTTTTAATATGGCATTTCATCAAGCGGAACATTCTCTTCTGGTGATTCCAGGTCCAATCGAAGTGAGTGATGATGTTCTATTCGCTAATGCAACACCATCTCAATCGCACATGTCGAAAAGTTTTACAGAAACTTTTGGACAATCGATTAAAATGTTTCGACAAGTACTTGTTACTGAACGTGGCCAACCATTTATTGTAGCTGGTAGTGGTACACTTGGCTGGGATATGGTAGCGTCAAATTTGATTGAATCTGGCGATCAAGCACTCGTGTTACATTCAGGCTATTTCGGTCAAAGTTTTGCTGATTGTTTAGAAGCATATGGTGCCAAAGTAACTCAACTGAAAGCACCCGTTGGACAATGCCCATCACGAGAACAAATAGCCGAAGCATTAACAACAACAAACTACAAGTTGATCACTGTTACGCATGTTGATACATCAACCGGTGTTCTAAGTAATGCTCAAATGGTCTCTGAAGTAGTGCATCAAATAAGTCCTGACACATTGGTAATACTCGATGGAGTATGTTCGGTTGGTAGTGAAGAAATTCGTATGGATGAATGGTCATTGGATGTTGTGATGTGTGCTAGTCAAAAAGGTTTAGGTGTGCCACCAGGACTTAGTCTTGTATGTGCCAGCGAAAGAGCTGTTCATTTTGTTGAAGCACGTAAAACAAAAATAAACTCATATTTTGCTTCATGGTTAAATTGGTTGCCTGGTAAGTTTGTGTAACTATCTAAGTCATTTACTGAAATGTATTCTTATTAATTTTTTTTGTAGTAATGCGTGGTTATGAGCAAGGTAAACCAGTATATTTTGCAACACCACCTGTTCAACTTATTTGTGCTCTTCATGCCAGTTTGAAAGAGATTACTTCAAGACCGATTGCAGAACGTTGGACAAAAAATAAACAAGCGAGTAAGGATTTTAAAGATTTTGTAACAGATGAACTTGGATTAAAACAAGTATGTTTCTTTTCTCGACGAGTGTTATACTCATCATTTTATTTACCAAATCATCTAGGTTCCAAATGATCCAGCCTTCGCTGCCAATGGTATGACAGCGATCTATTTTCCTGAAGGTATATCAGCATCGGATATCGTTCCACGATTACTTGAATGTGGTATAGTTGTTGCTGGTGGTCTTCATAAGGAAATTAAAGATAAATACTTTCGTATTGGACATATGGGTTTAACTGCTATTGATACTACAACTCGCCGCGATCTTGAGAAAGTCAAAGATGCTTTAAGACATGTATTTAGCGCTGCTGGTTACGTGAATAAAAATATCAGTAAATAGACAAATAAAATATTGAATTATTCTGATGTTTCTATTTGGAATGAAATTCATTTATATAACAATAATTCATTGATCTTATAAAATTCCAACGACATGCTTGTATGTTTTTTCCATTGTTTACTTTGTCATGTTCTTAAAATAGATGATATGGTTGAAATGTTTTATTTAATAATGAAAATAACCTTACATATATGATGGTAGAGTTACTTGATTTTAAAATAAAATATTCATAAATAATGATAGATGAAGCATCTGATAGCGAAAAGTAATAATATAGGTGTAGAAAAACATATAATTGTGTTTAACCATATGAATAAATTAAGGAGCTAGCTGCTGTCGACAATATGAATGAAAAATAAAAAATTTCGGTATATTTTAAATCTGATTTCGACTCGTAGCTTTCAGAAAGAGAATAGGTGAAAACTTGCATTTCATTTACATTCTGTACGTGTGGATACAAAAAAATAATAAAACTATAAAGTATGTGCATTGATATGTTTAAAATTCATAATGTATATATCGATTTTCAAAATCAATCTTCTGGATTCAAAGGACGGGGGCGTATAAGATACCTTATCGGCCCATTTCGATTTTTTTAACTAAACCTAGTCAAATTGTATATCAAATGAAAGATGCCGTTGAGACAAGCATTTTGATACTAAATCAGTCAAGAAAAAAATGAATCTCAAAAAAGTTATGGGCACAAACAAAAGTTGACTATTTGACTATATCTCTTGGAAACACTCTTCTATTTTCGACACAACTATATCACAATAGAACTGTTCTCCTATCTACTATTCGATAGACATTTTTAAGTGTTACAAAATAGGATAACTAGAAAAGTAAAAATAAATTAGAAAATAGATGGTAATTGGGCAAAAACCCTCACAATCGATATTTTTTTTCGTTTTTTTTCATATTTTGACGAAAATTTTTGGCGAAAATTGAAATGAGCCATTTTTCTCATACATACTATTAGATTGACATTTTCAAGCGCTACAATATGCAATCGTTATGAAAGTCAAAAAACATTGGCCACTTGATGATCATCGCCAAAAAACTTTCACTAACTAACCTCTTTTCATTTTTTTCGATATCTCGACGAAAAGTTTCGGTGAAAATCTAGATGAGTCATTTTTCTCATCTATACCATTTGACAGACATTTTTACGGGCTACAAAATAGGACGATTACGAAAGCCAAAAAATATTGNTGCTGATTTTGTCGTTTTTTCCTACTCTCTATTGGATTAGTGCCAGAAAGACTCTAGTTGTTGTAAAAAATTATGTTGTATTTGGAATCAGCATCCAAACTTGAGTGGGTTTGACTAAATTTCAAGTCTTTTCAAGTAATTAAATTTTAGTCGAAAAAATTACCTGCACTCCCCCTCAAGGCTGGGTGAAAATATTAATTTCATTAAAACACGATTTCGACCATAGTAATGAAGTTCTAAACCTATAAAATGATATTAGAACTCGAAATAGCACAACGTTAAAAGAAAACGAACGGATTCTGGTGAAATTATTGTTTTCACCCAACCCTGAGGGGGAGTGCAGGGAATTTTTTCGACGAAAATTTATTACTCGAAAAGATTTGAAATGCGGTTAAAACCCACTCAGTTTTCGATGCTGATTCCGAATATAACATAATTTTGTACAACAAATATGGTCTTTTAGGTCATAATCCAATAAAGAGTAGGAAAAAACGACAAAATCAGCAGTCAAAAAAGTGCATGCCGAAGCTACCTTCAAGTGGCCAATATTTTTTGGCTTTCGGAATAATCCTATTTTGTAGCGCGTAAAAATGTCTATCGAATAGTATGTATGAGAAAAATGGCTCATCTCGATTTTCGCCAAAATTTTTCGTCGCAGTATGGAAAAAAATTTAAAAAAAGATAGTTCCCTACAGTATTTGACCTTTGATCATGAAGTGACCAATGTTTTTTTACTTTTCTAATCATCCTTTTTTGTACAGCTTAAAAATGTCTATCGACTGGTCAATGTGAGAACAGTTCTACTGTGATATATTTGTGTTGAAAACGGGAGACTCTTTTCAAGAGAAACACCCAAATAGTCAACTTGTGTTAGTGTTGATAACTTTTTGAAATTCATTTTTTTTCGTGACAAATTTAGTATCAAAATGCTTTTCTCAACGGCATCCTTCATTTGATATACAATTTGACTAGGTTTAGTTGAAAAAAATCGAAATGGGCCGATAGGGTATCTTATACGCCCCTGTCCTTTGAGTAAATTTTCTTTAACTTTGTTTTCTTCGTGGATAGTACGTTCAAAATTCATTTCAGCCCTAAATCAATATTAGAATCTTCAAATAATCACTATCAGGTATATCAGAGTCTTTGAAAAATATGAATAATAGAAAAAGTAATGAAATTTATTTAACTCATTGATTTAGAATGTGTGATTGACAAGTTTTGTGTGTAGTTCTCAATAAAACGGAATTTTCTTGATGATTTTTCTTTTTGGATAACGACGTATTATTATTAGTGGATAACTAATTCAAGTGCTACTCGAGTAATATTCAATTGAATGAATCATTCTATTTCTAATAAAGATGATTCATTTAGGTAATTTGTACTTGCCATAAGTTGATAAATTTTATTATCGAATTATCAAAATACATTGCTATTGCTATCATTGATCAAACTTACTCTACGTTGAATCTTCCACAAACACTTCCTTGTATTCTCGAGTGAATTTTATCTACTTTTTTGTCTTCTTCTAAGATTTCATTCACACGGTGTACTAGCAAGCAGTAAAAATTATCAAAAGTTCACAAAAATGTGTTTCTATATGCACTTCCGCATTGATTTTGTCATACATATATTATTATCAATCGCAATTTATACCCATAGAAAATAGAATCGTACCAATGTTTAGTTATGAGTTTTAAACATTTGATAATTGTTAGTTTTTGAACATATTCATCCTTGTAGCATCGCAATGAATCTACTATATTTTCAACTTTTTGTTTCTAAAAAAAAGAATAATTGAGTTACTATGTAAAAAGAAGTTACAATATATTAATCATTTAATAATTGAAACAGTGAAGATTGAATAACCTTTAGAAAATATACCGTAGATTCTATTAATACAATTGCCGTTCGATGGTACATAACCAATTATGATGCTATATTATTTGTAAAACTTGTCGAGCATCTAACTAAATAAATACTATTTCTAAGCGTCTTTTCGTCGTATACATTTGTGAAAACATCGAATCGAAAGGCACTTGTCAACATTGAAGACCCATTACTGCACGTCACTCGATCGTACATTCGATAATGTTCTAGCATCTAAAACATGAATCATATTGTTCCATTTGATAATTTGACACTCAACGAAATTTATCATAGAAAATGACATAAAATAATAGGAAAAAGGCAAACATTTGGCGCTCGGATGTATCGGAAGAAGCGAAGAAAAAGAAAATTGGTATCATTTTCTCTTTAAAACAGTTCGAGTACAGAACGACAAGAAAAAAAAGAAGAAAATGACGGTTCTTTTGTATCCATACAATGTTTGGCATTCGAGAAATATACTATCCATTCAATTGGAGGGAATGACACACAGCATAAGTGCATAGTAATACATGCCAGAGTTCTGAATAAGTTTACAACTAGTTTTAAAGAAGTTTACCTTATATTTTTTACTATTTTTCTATTTATTTAGATACTTTTCTGAATCTATTTAATTAAACTTCATGGATACCGCTAAGAGTAAGTATCTTTACACAGATGCCGTGTTTATCTACATGATTGTTTTCTATATATAGTATCAAGTACATCTGCATCCGCATTACCTCCACTCGATGATATCAATGATACAAAATTAAGTGAACTTTATAAGGCAATGGCTTCACCAGGTGGTGGATCTGCGGATGATTATCCTAAAGGCATCGCTTATAATAACATGAATTATGACGTTCGATGATGATCATTCATAACTGCTGATAAATATATACTTTCCTATACGTACATCAAGGTCATTAATATCAAAAAATAAAATTTTACAAACAGTTTGCTCGCATCACATTTATTTTTGCTTGTACAAAATACAACTTATCCATTATATTTCAATTATATATCTTTAAAAAATAAAAGAAGAAAAAGATGTTTTTCAAAAACAATACGATAGCATTGCAAGCTTATAGCTTTTCTGCAATTATTTGTTATTATACAAAATATATTTTATATATTTATTGTTGATTAGTATAAACATCCTAAGAAAAGAACGAACACGATAGAGCTATTCGATGAAAAAATTTCATCGTGCCATAACATACTCGACCTATACACTAAACTTTCAAATTGACATTAACACGTGACTTGTTATTTGCATGTAAAACGATTTATAATCCATTGGAACTTTAGAAGCTGCTAGATAGCACATGTGTAGAGGCAAAACAAAAAGAAAATAATATTTGTTATTCTTGTTTTCTGTGACTGTTGTTACAAGTAAATTACCCTGTCAAATTTTCTATCAAAGTTATACAAAATAATCACGAAAAATCTATCGATATCTATTAGAGAAAAAAATACCTATATAATCACCTATCTGAATTTTCTTTAGGCTATTTACTATTTCCGGCAATACATTGATCAATTGTTTCTAGCTAAGAAAAACATAGACCACATTAGTTGTATCAAAAATAATGATATTCAGAAAGACTCTTCCAACTTTCCTAAACAAGTATAAGGTTAATATTTTTCCGCACTATTGCGACACTTTTTGCATATCTAGCATTAGGGACGTCATTTTATTCGACATAGATACGGACAGTGTAATCTGATATACGTGCCACAAAGAAATATCGTACGTTTTGTTTGGATCCATTTGTATTTGCAATTAGGAGTGGACCATTTAATTTAATGCGAGTTAATTAACGGCGTTAATTAACTAAAAGTGTTAACCGTAAATATTAACGGATTAACGCTTTGAGCAAAACCGTTAACCGTTGATACTAACGTTTAACGGTTTTGAGTTGACGTTAGTATTAGCGTTAACGTTTCAGTTAACCGTTAATATTAACGATTAACGGTTTTGCTCAAAGCGTTAATCCGTTAATATAAACGGTTAACGCTTTTAGCTAACGTTAATTTTGAATTAACACAAACTTACCGCTCCAGGGCTGGACCATTTTATTTGACGTGAGTTGATTAACGGCGTTAATTTTAAATTAACGTAAATGCACCACCCCTATTTGCAATCTAGCAATGATCATAACAAATTAGGCAATAAATTTGCTCCATACTATAAATTTTTCCTATCAATAGCAAGTCTATTAGATCATGTTTTGCTTTTTACTTTCATGTGATTCTAACAGTTGTTTTGAGCATGTTTTTACTCATCAGGAAAAGACGTAATAGATTTTTACAATTAATTTGTTTTTGTATATCGGAAATCGTGGTTACACTTTAGTAGTACTTTTCGTTTCTTTTACAGTTTTTTATTAAAATCAAGTAACTATCGTTTCCTAAAACAATATCAGAAACTGCTATAGATAAGACAGATGACAGACAAAAAAACAGTGATGTCAAGACATTAAAATCATATCTATGTCAGATATCAATTATTTGTTGACATCAAAAGAATTTTGATGAAATACTACTTGCTATATGTGTTATCAGTTGATGTAAAGAAAAACTTTTCTCGAACTTTCTATGGAATGCAATATTATCGAAGTCATGAATTTCAAAATATCTTAACTGAAAATTTTGTTTTGCCTTTTTCCAATTTGATAGTCGGTGTTCAAACCCTAAAATAAAGCTAAATATACTAGAATAAACTATAATTTAACACATTATTTTGATTGAAAGGCTTATATGTGTATTCAATATTTCATTTTAACATCAGCACTTTCGATTGATATTTTAATATAACCGATATAGTATAGAGATCTGTAGAACTTAATAATCAAAACTTGATTAAAATCATATCCAATTATTTTTTGAATAGGGTCTAAGAAAGTCGTCTTTTTTATTATTTCTTTACAAAAAAAGCAATAGTAAAAATAAGCCAATTAATGAAAAATATTGAAGAAGCTAGTGACATTAAAGCACACACACATCATTTGGCCCATCGTCCTATTGTTAATAAACTTCTAAAATAAAGAAATAAAAATGAAGAACTATTTTCGAAAATATCAATGAATAGTAAGAAACAATCAACATGAAAATACAATAATTAATTAGTAGAATGATTATCATACGCACAAACTCCAGTCAAGAACAGATATGAAAAATAAAAACACTGGCTAATCACGAAAAAAAAATATTAGTATAACTAAATCATATTTCATTGAGTTATGTGCACGAAAACAGACAAACAATAAGAATTGCATATCGATCACATTCATTTACTCTTCAGTTTCAATATTGATATTATTCATCAGTTGTGCCTCTGTTTTGTTCTGTATTCCCTTTTTGATCAGTATTATTTTCGTCTGTAAAATATTTTAAAATAATTAATCGAAAAACATAAAGACAACGTTTTTCTTTTATTTTCCTTTAGCCGGTGTCTCATGATAAATACTATCGATAAACTAAAA
Source organism: Rotaria magnacalcarata (assembly GCA_900239745.1). Lineage (NCBI taxonomy): Eukaryota > Metazoa > Rotifera > Eurotatoria > Philodinida > Philodinidae > Rotaria > Rotaria magnacalcarata. The sequence continues at coordinate 50,013 of OENM01000029.1, forward strand.
AAGAAACAGAACTTTTTACCTTTTAATTGTCCGGGCTTTTTGTCAGGTTCAAGATCAAGTGAAATTCTCTTATCGCCTTCACCTGAATCCAACCAACGATCAACAGGAAATCTAGTCAAAATATTCAAATGGATTATGTTTTTGCATAAGACATTTATTTACTTATAAGTTTCATTTCGTGCAACATAACGAACTTCAATTGAATCGATGTACCAACCACTACCTATACCACTTCCATCATGTTCAATTCGGATTCTTTGAATCTTAAATACAATTAATTATTACAGAAAGTTAAATGATCTTTTTCTTATTTTTATTTTTTGAAAATTTTACTTTTCCAAAATCAGCTGCAAAAACTTGAAAACGATCTGTGGCACCTGATTCAAATAGATTAAGTTTTCCACTAATTGCTTCTTTTAATTGTCGCCGTTCAAGTTTGCCTTTGTCACCAAATATGCTTATGTATACATTGGCATCTATTATAAATCAATGTTAGCAATTTGTTTTACTCGAGAAGAAAATCACAGATTTACCAGTTCCAGCTGATCGTTTGTCAGCTGTTTTAACTGTTATTTCATATTCAGTGGCGTTTTCAACATTTGTATCTTCTAAATAATTAAAAAAAAATGAATTAAATTAGATCTATTCTTGTTTTCTTTCTAAAAGAATAAAAGCCAAGCATAGCATAGCAGAAAAAATAAATAAGAGAGCAGCTGGACGAATATTTATCAAACCAACCATCATTATCGAAAAAGTCATCATAATCAACTTTTTCAGAAGAGTATTCAACTTTAGTTTTTTCATCCATAGACGATATTGAAGAACGTTTTTCTTCTTTGTCATTTTCTACTGCTGATATATATATATATGTTAAAGATATTAAATAATTAAAAACAAACAAATGAGTGGGAAATTCGAATAGAAAAATAATTTATTTACCAGCTGCAATTTTCGATGTAGGTTTTGTGTTAGGCTCAAGTTCAAGACGGATTCGTTTATCATTTTCATTAATCGCGAGCCATCGATCGATAGGAAAACTTTAATGAATAGAATTTAAAAATTAAAGAGATTAAAATCTGAGTGTTTCCTACTTGACAGTATTATTATTATATGTAACGTCAATAAAATCTAAATACCAACCAGCGCCTATAGTACTACCATCATGTTCAATAGTAATTGTTTTCAACTAGAATACATAAAAGCTTTTTTTTCCTATGAATTTGTTTCCAACAAAACACGCATACTTGTCCAATGTTAATATTTTCAAATTCAAATTCATCTTTATGACCTCTTTCAAATGGATTCGAATTATTTTTAGATTTTTGAAGTTGAAATCGAACAATTTTATTCTTATCACCGTACAGAGATAAAAATACATTTGCATCAGTACCTGCAAATTCTACTGAACCTGTTTGAACAGTTATTGTATATCCTATATCTAGATTGAAGGGAAACATTTCTTTTTCGTATAGTATCTAATTCAAATCTATGAAATTTATTACTCTTGTTTGAATTAGATGATGGTTCATTTACTGTGGATGCTGCTGGAGTTGATTCTGAAAACAAAAACAAAAACATAAACGCATTTTGTTTAGGTATTGAAATAATTCAATATTCTATTACTTTTATCAGTTGTAGTATCCTTTTTAGGTGTTTTCGACTTCTTTTCATCTGGTTTTGTTGTTTTTGAATTTTTATTTCCGTCATTCGTACGATTCGATGGTGGTACTGGTTCATTTCGTTTCGTTGTTTGTGGTGATTGACGAGATACAAGTGTTCCTAACGTCTTATTTTCTAAGAAAAAAGAATAAAAAGTTAGTCAAAATCAGATTCTTCTCACTGATAAATTTGGTTCTGACATAGATTCTGATTATCGTTAGGGTTTATCTTCTATATAAAAGTTTCCATCATCAGCAATCTTTTCATGTCGTCTGATCATTACGCACAATGTTTTTAGCTTAACTTAGAATAGTAGAAAGGAATCAAGAAGTTTCGTTCTGAAACTAGGTATCATAGCGGTTACGATATGGTGTAAAATTTAACAAAAATAAATGATTTCTCGTTGCTAGAACAATGCATCGCCATAACAACTGATCGTATCATATTTTTCTTTTGAAATATTCCGGAAGATTACTGAGGATATGCAAAGAATCGATTTCTCTCCTCAATCTAGAAACAAAAGGAGCAGATTCTGTTAGAATTGTTAATTCACATTCGCACTTCATCATTAGAAAATTGTGAATCAAAACGGAAATTATAGAATGAAAGAATTCTATTCCTATTTTTTTGTTATTTTTATAAATTTACTTTTTTCATCTTTTGTTGTTGCGTCCGAAGAAACGATAGCTAAATAAATTAATATAGTTAATTCATAAAAAACAAGATGTAATATTTTATTTAAACTTACATCCTTCAAGATATAAATCAACAATAGTTGTTGTCGCATCGATTGGTGCAGCTAATAAAAATCTAAATACGACGAAAAATAATTGAAAATACTTTTTAGAAATGAAAATACTCGTACCTATGTTTTGCTTTTCGTTTACTATCTGTAACTTCAATGGAATCAAGTGGCCATGATTCAATATCAGTACATGATAATGTAATCTTCGTCATCTATAAATAAAAATGAATTCATAAATTAATTAATTCGAAACTTTAACCATTAAAATTTTTACTTTTCCTGCATCTAGTGCTTTCTTTTTAAATGTTACCGATTGTCCATCGTATTTCTTTGGATCATTTTCATCAGTACGGAAATCAATAGCACCTGAGCTTCCATTATCTCCATAGATTGTTAAACGAATTGTGCTTTGATCATTATCACCATACAGAATATTATCGTTGCTTCTTACTTTGATTTCATAATTTATTTCTAAAAAAAACGAAAATTCAATGTTTTCAAAACAAAAAAGAGTTATTTCTCTTTTTAAATTACCTGTTCGATCAGGTGGAGCTAAAAGAGATAGAAGCATAGAGAGAATGAACCATTAAAAAACCGAATTAAATAATTCATGAACTTACTATCAGCTGCTCCTTTAGCAATTTGATCTTGAGCTTCTTTCATTGCACGTTCAATAGCTCGTTCAGCAGCCACATCGTCTAAAATGGAAAATATGATTTATAATCTGTTTAATTTCATTTTAAATTTACTAAAAAACAAAAGAAAAAAAACTGTCATGCGAATAAAAAAAGAAAGTAAAGTTCGAAAAGCATTCAAGAAATCCATGCAATATATTTTCTTTTTGATGAAAACATATCTCACTTGGTGAATTTTTTATTTCTAAATAATTTTCAATAGATAAATGAAAATTTTTCATGAACCGAAATTTGAAATATGATTTTGTAAATAGACTTACTTTGATCTTTAGCTAAAGCAAGTGCTTCAACAAATGTTTGTTCAGCTTCACGATATTGACGTAATTTTGTTTGACTATGTGCAACAAGAACTTTAGCATTCAACTGCCATACTGTATCGTTGACAGCAACAGCTTCAGTAAATGATCGTTCACCGTAAAGTTTCGACCGTTCATAATCACCTTAATAAAAATGAATATTAAAATTTCTTAAACATGTCTTTTTCTCTATCTCTCAAACAAACAAACCAAGTCCAAAATGACATTGACCAATTTCATGAAATAGCCAAGCCTTTTCTAATGATGATGTTGCTAGAGGAATCTTCTTTTCCCATACTTGAATAGCTTGTGGAAATTGGCCACTACGTGCATACACTCGACCCAAGTTGTCCAATGCACGTGATGAACGTTCAGAAAATTGTTTTGTTTCAGCAATTTTCAAATCTCGATTATGATATTCCAATGATTTATTGTAATCACCTAATTCTAAGTAAGCATTTCCTAAACGTGAGTAAACATCGGCTAGTACAGATTGTTTTTCAGCAAATTTTCTTTCATCTAATCGATCACAGAAGTCAAGTAGACGATGTCCACGACGACGTGCATCAAGAAATTGATCTTTATTTTGCTCTAAAAGAAAATAATAAGATTGAATTATGTATTTTTTTTTCAAAATCCAAAAACTATTGAATTACGATCATCGATGGCTTCAAGTTCATGGCGAATATGTTTATAGGATTCTTCATCACCTTCAAGTTTTTTAATAGATCTCGAACGAGCATAAAGTGGCTCTTGTTGACGCCAAAACTCTGTTCGACTATCCAAATAGTCGAGACCCTCTGATGCTAATTGATAAATAGCATCACCTGTTTTTGTATTTGCTTTTGTAACAACTATAAAGTTCAATTATAGTTAAAGAAAAAAGTCACAGCAGAACAATAAAAATGATTACCTGTATTATTAATAATTTTTTCAAGAAAAGCTCGATCTTCATAGAGATCACCTAAAATTTGTTTCGTTGTTTTTGGATTAGCTACAGGTGCATGCTGTTTTCGTTGAACAGCGGTATCTTTCTTTTGTGAAGCACGTACATAGCCCATAGGTTGCTTCTTTTTCTATTAGTAGTTTAGAACAAAAAAAAAGGATAAAGCTATCAATTAATATTCTATAGAATCAACTATCAGCGAAAAACGAGAAGCATTATGTTTTGTTAGCAGTCCTATCTCACACGAGTAATCAAAATTCAAAATAGGGAAAATTCACCTTTTTGCTTTCGTCCTGTGAAATGACATGCAAGTGTGCAATAAATGTTTTTTTTTAATCTGTAAAATTTACCTCGTCGTTCTTGTAAAAAATTGATAGATCACCACTGGCTTCAAGTTTAACACGATTTGGATCTAATGTGAAAAAGAAAAAAATAGCATGTACTTTATATATATATATATATATATGATATTTTTTTGATAAATGTTTACCTCCAACTGAATTATCAATTGCTTCCTGCGCTTTGTTGATACCTAATTGAAACTCGCGAAGATCTGGCCGTACTTTCTTTCCACGATGATAAAACATTAATGCCAATTCAAATTCACCCATGGCATAAAGAGCTTCGGCTTTTTGATACAAACCCTTTGGAAAAATCGTACAGTGAATAACTAAGAAGCACAGCAGTGAAGAAAATTACTTTTGTGAATTCCTTATTGGTTTTCAACGATTGTTCAGCATCCTGTAATGATAGATCATTTTTTCCAATTTTCAAGTAACATGAGGATCGAGCCACTAGACCATTTAATCGATCGATAGTATCTTTTTCTGTTGCTTTGTCTTCATCGGGAGGCAAAAGATCAAGGGCCTGAATAATTCATTTCAATATCACATCTTTCTCAGAACAAGTAAAGGTTTACCTCGGTATAACATTGAATAGCTTTAGTATAAAGCTTATCACGGGAAAACTTTTCACCTTCGCCCATTAATGCTTGAAAACTTTTCAATGGACCTTTCGTTTCCGAGGAAACGCTCATTTCTTCGTCTTTTTTTACCATCGTTTGTCTTGATGCTTGATGTATGTAAAAAAAGTAATGTCCGCTTGGTTTCAAAGCGACCGAATCTTGTTGAGAACAACACCCATTTTCAATTTATACTCACTGCTAAACAACAACACCTACTTTTTTCCTTTTTCCGATAGAGATCGCTCATTGTCAATGAAAATTTATGTTCTGTTATTGTAATACACTCATCTCTTCTGAAGAAAAAGTAACAGTTGCGATTGAAATTAATAAATGTTAAAATCTAATATCTAATGAGTATTTCACGATTTTACTCATACTGTATTCAATGAAAAATCAAACTTAAAAAAATGAATACAAACATGATATCAATTATATGAGACATTTTAAATGAAAGAAAAACTTATTAGAACTATCACGTTCTTTGATTGCGATTGAAACTTGATAGGACAGCTGCTTGTATGTTACAATGCATTTTGGATATGTATCAATATTGAAAGATATCTATTATTGGAAATTATAATAAATGTGAAAAAATAGTTATAATTAATTGTTTTTGTCTTAGAATGATCCCACAATGTTTTTCAATATCATCAATATATTTCTCGTGAAAGTAACTGATGAATATCGAAGCATTTCTAAGATATCTTATTGATTTCCTCGGTAGAGTAAACATTCGGATCGAATGAATGTGGAGTTCTACTACAATATTTCAAAATTTCATTTTATTTGTGCTTCTCTAAATTGAACATTTATATATAGATATCGTTTCATTAAATGAACTTGTAACTAACTCTTGACATCTAACATTTACTATATAGCAGAATTATTATATGCATTCTTCAGAAGCAAATAATTTATTTCAATATTGATTCTCAATTATCAATGAAGAGAATAGACCATATACAAATGTTTCAATCAGTCAATAATAATGATGTCATCGATGTATATCATTGTCAATCAAAGTCATTATTTACCGATAATCTGACTTTTACATTTTGATAAAAAAAGAAAACATTTCTATGACTGCTATTGTGCATAGACTTAAAGAAAATGTCATGAATGTTATTCAGTTCTTTATGATTTTGATAAAGTGATCGGCATATTTCTGTGACTTCAGATGCTTTGAAAAGAAATGAAAAAAAGAAAGTGTTTATCGTTGTCAAATAAAAAAAACTCGCTTACTTCTATAGATATCGCAAGTTGTCAAAATAAAATATTTAAAACTTGATTCGTTGAAATCTAAATTAAGATTGGTTGAAAGAACAGCAAGAAAAAGGGCAGATCACGAACGAAAGAGATTGAAAAGAAAACGAAAGCGAAAACGAAAACGAAAACGAAAGAGAAAGCTTAAATTACTCATTACGGGTTCCTACACGCGTTTGTGCGTGATGAATGCCATGATCTTCATAATTGTTATAAAACACGCTCGTGTCAACATACGTTTACCATATTATTATTCAAACTGGCGTCTTCCGATATTTCAAATCACATATCCGATGAATTCTATTATCCAAATCGGCAACTTTTAAAACAATATATTAGTTTAGCAGTAAACGGGAATGAAAATAGATTACTACTAACAAATATGACTCCTCCTGTAGGCGATAATGAACTTACTTGTTTAAATTCAACATTTTCATCCATAAATCCAGTTAATCAAACAAATGCAAATAATATTGACGAATGGCTTTCCCTTGATTCAAATAATGGCTTTATTCGTTTATATGATCCTAATGATGCATCAACATCGTATTCACGTTCGAAACTTGTACCATGTACAATGTGGACAACAGTTGAACAAATATGTTCACGATTAAATAATGATTTAGATCCTCGCACATGGTATGTTCAATATCATGGTGATCGCATACGTCATTTAAGATCCGATGAAGCACCCTTATTTATTCAACACAGTTATCTTCTTTCAATTGGATTTTCGAATATTCAACGTTTACAACAAGAAGGTGATAAACATGATCTTGGCTATCTTATACGATTTTTATCTGGTAAAAAAAAAATTCATTGTTTGTATATTTTTTGTTGATAATTCAATTTTTATTTAAGATCAGCTAATAATTGATCCAAAAATTCAACCACGAAGTTTATCAACAATAGCATGGATTCGTAAAGGAAAATTAATTCGAAAATGGATTAAACGAAAATGTGTTATATCAACGAGTCGACTAACAGTTTATCCTGGTTGGTAATCAATTGAATAAATCAATTTGTTTTTCAACATTGTTTTTTATTCATAGATGCCAATACTAATCCATGTGTTATAGAATTACAACGAGCTAATGTTGAAGAAGTTCATCTTAAAGATAAGCCATTTTGTATTAAATTAACAATTGATGATGGACGAAGTGGTGCTTTGTTTCTTGCTTTAAATAATGACGAAGAATATAGTCGATGGCTTAAACGTTTACGAAAAGTATTTTTTATTTTTTTTTGTAGAATAAATATTTATTATTTGATATTTTCTTTTTGTTAGACAACAAATAAATTGCCTGATATTGCTGATTATTCTTCCACTCATCTTGAACTAATTCCAAAAGGTTTATTTATTAATTCCAAATTAAGTGTACTAAACTTACGTCACAACAATTTACTTACGAGACCAACTAATGAAGCAGTTTTTACTGTTGGTATGTTTTTACAGGCAAAGTTCTCTTTTTTGTCGTGATGCTCTTTGAAAAATGACTATTTAATAGGGTTTCATTATTCATTTTTAACTTTCAAGGCGATTTCAAAATTCTATCAGAAACCTTTCGTATTCGACAAACACTTTAATTTTCATACGGAATATATCTTTTACATATACTAAAACGACTATTTAATGAGAGAATACTCATAAATGATTATGTTGATAGATAGATTCAATTCTTCAAGGTTTTTATCATCATTTTGAACAAATAGCTATTTTAATTGATGAACGAAATTTATTTAAAAATTGTAACAGTCGTCTGAGAAAACTCATCAATTCATCTTTCATTAATGAAAACAGATAGATTCTGATACATGAACTTTCGAAGCAAAATTAGAAGTGGTTTTACATTGAATTTTTGACTTGTTAAACTTTTAAATAAATGAAGTCTATTTGTAACAACCGATTAGTTTTAGAAATTTGATAGCTGAGCAAAAGGATATTCTTTTCGACTGAAATTTTAATGATATTCTATATGCAATTCGATTCTTTTTTTCATGTATCCAATTTTACCGTCAACTCATAAGATCAGCGAGGATGATTTTGGTATGTTACTGTCACCAAGACGACCTTGTGAATTCAACACGAGGTGAAGCAACAAGTATCAGTTCGAAGGATTCACTCTCAAATGAAAATATTTTCGTTTCTTTTCTTTTCTTTTCTTTTCTAAACAAGAACAACTAAAACATTTACACTTTCGATAGTGTACCGCTCATTGCAAATATGGCTGCATATGATTATGAACGGTCAACTGTCAGTTTTTTCGTCTCAACTCGAATCACGTGAATTATTTATAGAGAGAAAAAATAATTCATTACTTTCTCTTATTTCTATTACTATGACAACCGTAATTATATAGAGCTGCCGTTACGGTCGCATATTTTCGTTGCCGATGACTTCTTTTGTAATACAATGAACACGTATAAACAATGATAAAGCCCTTCAAATATTAAGAATAGTCAATATACGAACTCTACATAATCTATCAATTTGTTACGAAGAAAAATTTATAAAAACTCGTAGCAACTTATAACTTCCTCAAAGGTTCTATGCCTACTATGTGTGTAATCTAGTTAAAAATAATACTTGATCCAACAGATATTTATTCAATACTTTAAGAATGAAAACGAATAATTGAAAAAAAAAGCGTTAGCCTATGATTTTTACGTGACTATCAAGACGTTACCATATGGATCAGTAGACAAAGAAACGATGCCTGATATTTGACTTTGATTATTTAGAATAAATATCTTTTACAATCACTAAAATATTTTGAATATGAAACCATTTGAGAAAGTTCAATTGAAACAAATAGATAGGAGGCGAAAAAGAAGCCGAATGAATCAAGTTAAGAGTTTATTTGTTCATGCGATAAACTTGATCTTTCCGTTAAATAGAACGAGCACTTGTTTTCTTTGTTCAATAAAAATTTTATTTTTTAGGTTGGCTGGATGATTTAATACGTTTTCAATATTTAATAAGTTTAAATCTAGCTGATAATGATTTAAAAACATTCCCCAATGTTATTTGTCATCTTCCTCGTCTTAGTGAGTTGAATCTTGCCAGTAATCATATTGATTCGATTCCATCTGATATTGCCAAATTACAATCGTAAATTATCTTTATTAACAATACATTTGAAAAGTTTCTTTTGTTTTCTGTTTCTAGTTTAGAAATTCTTAATTTACAAAGTAATCGTTTATCAAGTTTACCAAATGAAATTGAATATCTTAAACGATTACGTGACTTTTATTTAAGTTTTAATTTGTTTAAAGACATCCCTATGCCATTAGCACGTCTCACAAATATTCGTTGTTCAGATGTTAACAATTTGTGTTTAGCAGGAAACAATATTCGAAAATTATCAATCGAAGTTTTTCAACAGTAAATAATTTTAAGATGTCTTTTTGTTTACTCTATATTCGAAATATTATTTATTTAGCCTTAAATATTGTCGTCAATTAGATTTACGAATGAATCAAATAAAATTTGATGATAATGATTTACTTCTGTTAAATCAATTAATAAATTTAACACACATTGATGTTTCACATAATAGTCGTATCAATGAAATTGATTTACGTTCATTGCACAAACTGGAACAAATACGTTGTTCATATAATAATGCAACACGCTTAGTTTTAAATGGCCATGCGTTGCGGCAACTGAATGCTTCTCATAATAGTAAATTTATTTGCTTTTTATTTATTTCACTTTTCTTTTTATTTGTTAGGATTAAAGCAAATCGATCTGATGGCAGCGCCCATCAATTTAATTCAAATTGATATAAGCTGGTAAGATTTTGTGTGAAATTTTCTTCCTGTAACTAGTTGAATTTCTTCAGTGAAACAAGATTGAATAGAAGTTTTCAAGCCTAAATTCAAATATAGATGATTTAGTGCCGGTTCATTCCTTTGTTCGAGATTGTGACAGACTTTGTGGTTATCAATCATATCAAATATCTTGGATCAATAACTTCTTTTCATTATCTATTAACTATTTCTAGAGAATAAAGTTACGAATTCGAAAGAAATATTAAAAACAACAATCTCCCAACGATTAGTAACAGTAGTAGCTACAAATCTTGTTTCATATTTTAATCAAGTAGATATTAAGCTAATAACTTACTTTTTTTTTATTTTGTTAACTAGGAATGAATTTCAAATTCTTCCCGATTGGTTAAATGAAGACAATTCATCAATAGAACGACTCATTGCCGATCATAATCGAATCAATGTTTTACCTAACAAGTAAATCTTTCTTTCTTTTTCTTTAAAAAAAAATTTTAATTTTCAAAAATTTCTATAGATTATTTACATCAAATAAACGTCTGCAATATATTCGATTAGATCATAATCGTTTATTGTATCTTCCCGATAAAATCTCCACTTCCAATGTAGAAACACTTTTATTACATTGTAATCAAATTGAAAATTTGCCTGTTTGCTTATTGAAAAATATGCATCGATTAAAAATTTTAAATCTAAGTAGTAATCAACTTGTGGCATTACCATTACCCAACGATCGTACTGATTTAAATCGGCTACAAGAACTTTATTTATCCTGTAATGAATTAGATGATGATGTATTTGCAATAATATCTCGTTATGAACGATTAAAAGTTCTTTATTTAGCTTATAATAAAATTGAACAAATTGATGATACGTACGCTAGATTCACATACGTTTATTTTTAAATTATTTAAATTAATTTGTCGTTTAGATCATTGAGTAAATTAAATTCTTTGACAGACTTGAATTTATCAGGAAATAATATTCAATCATTACCACAGACTGCATTATCATCAATGGAAAATTTACAAGTATTATATCTTCATTCGAATAAACTTTGTGCAATACCTGATTTGCGTCGATTAAAGTCACTTAAAGTAAATATAGGTTCAGATTTTAATGACAGTTATTTTTCCCTTGAGAAGTCAGGAGTCATTTTATATTATTGCTAATACTCTTGTATTTTCTCTTTTTCTAAGGTTAGATTCTTTTCTTTATACAGAGATTAAATTCTTTTAGGTGTTGGATCTTAGTTTTAACGCAATTGATTCAGCTTCCATTGACAATTTATTTCCACCATCCTTAACCATACTTGATTTATCTGGCAATCAAGAGATTAATATTCAAAGAGACAGCTTAAAATCGTTAAGGTATGTTTTCGATGTTGAATTCTATATCATCAAAGCTTCACTTTTTGTTTCTTACTAATCTTTTTCTTAGCGCATAATAATCATACATAGTAAATCAATCTAATGAAATCTTCTCTCGAAGACTATAAGCGATCTAGAGTTGTTCAACATTGTTTTCTTTTATCAACATCATTCAAATAAACTATTCATATTGATAGACATTCAGATGTTGATATTAGTGTCTAATAACAATCTATATCCTATTTAATAACTTAAGCCCTTTTTATTTTCTTTTGAAGTAATATGATCTAATGCAGAAATATTGAAGTTTAACTATAGAAATTCGTATCCTTATCATAAGAATGCAACAAAACATGAACTCATGTGACACAATATGTGATGATAATAATACATCGCTTGAACGCTAAATCATAGATTTATTGGTTTATTTAATTAAATAATGAACAATGAGTATGAGTGAAATAACAAATATCTACTGCATAGAGACTATAATAACGATTGAATCATTGTCATTGATAACATATACTCAATATTAATATGAACACAATACAGAAAATAAAAATAAAAATCTAAATATAAGAAGAATAAACCTAAAACATGCATCGCAGCTAGTAACATTCACTACATTGATGCTTTCTATCTACTGTTAAAATTTTGTCAGTGACTGTATTTTACCATCAACATATTTTAATCACAAACTACAGTTCATACAATGAATTGTAGCTTGTGCCATAGTCTGATTGACAGTGTGAGAAGTTCTATTATGTTTCACGAATAATTGACAAATAAATGGTACTGAAAGTTTTAATTTTAATTTTTAGTCAAAAAAGTGTTTCTTTAATAAATATATCTGGATTATCAGATGCATCATCGGATATATCACTATGGTCCGTTGGTTTTGCTCATAGTTCGGGTAGTCGAAATAGGTTTGTAACGATAACAACGAGTATATGATTTACAAGTGATTGTATTTTAATATTTTTAAAGGCTAGCAATAACAACTGTCAATGAATCATCATTTAATTATTCCAGTAACGATGCTTTATTTGCAATGTTCGACGGTGGATTAAATAATGAAGTGCCAATGATTCTTAAACATAAATTACCGGATATCCTTCAACATGAATATGAACAATGCAATCAAGCGAATTTTTATCTTAAACATACATTTCTTTCATTACAAAAGTTAGTTATTTCTGTTCAAATAAATTATTTACGAAATCTTTCCTTGTTGCTTTTCGTACTTATAGACGATTAAAAACCGCTGGACAACGTTTGGGTGCAGCATCAACCGTTGTTCATATTCGTAGTTTACCACAATCGAATACGATAAATTCAAATATTTATTCGTCAAATACAACAACAACGTCTTCATCATCATCTCAAACAGATAATCATTTTCGTTTTGAATTAAATGCAGCTAGTGTTGGCCATTGTGAAGCTATACTTTGTCGTTCATCAATAGTGCATCCATTAACACGTCGTTTTACAATTCCACATGACGAAAGTGAATATAAACGTGTACGAAAAGCATCAAACATAATTATTAATGAAGATAATGCATTAAATGCTATAACATCTCAAACAAGAATGTTAGGTTGTTCATTTCTTTATCCAGCTATCTTACCAACACCACATATATCATCATTTATTTTAAGTAAAAATGATGAATTTTTTATCATTGCTAATAATTTATTATGGCAGGTAATTGAAGAAAATTCTTTTTCTTTTGTTTTGATTATTTCAATATTTTCTTTTCACTTTTCTAAAGCATATGTCACATGAAGAAGCTGTACGTGCTATACGTTCAATACATAATCCTGTACTTGCCTCAAAGAAACTTGTTGATATAGCACAAAGTTATGGTGCCAAAGAAAATTTAGCAGTATTAATCGTAAGATTTAATTTTCAAAAGAAGATTCATCGTACAACCAGCAATTCTTACCGACATCAACGACCAGCACGTCCACAAACTCATTCAACTAACACAAGTTCAGGTATAGGAAAACTTTATTTAACGGCTGTTCTTTTTCCCCTTAAATCTACGTTGATTAGTCGTCTAACAAATAAACATCATACGAAATTAGAAGAAATTGTATCGTGTATAGTATAAAAAAGAATTTGTAGATCAAGAAAAAGATTAAAGTTTCAAACAGACTGATTGCATATTTTCTCATTATATTGGTTTAGTCCCGATTCGTCCTAGATTGGTCCCATCCTCAATACGTCCCAATTTAAGTTTTCCTTAACTCGTCCCTGTCTTTTTTTAGACATGCCCAACTCGTCCCTGATTGTCTGTAAATTAATATAGTATGTCGTAGAGAAAGAACTATTTAGTATCAAAGAAAATAATGTTACATTAAAGCTATTACTCTATCTATTGTTCTATTTCTTGACCAGTTTTATTTTCCCTTTTCTTGTATATTGATGTTCTTCAAAGTTCAACACAGACTTTGAACGTTCTCTATATGTGAACTTAAACATGAAAGTTATTCGGGTTACTAGATAGATAAATGAAATTTTCTTTGGGCTCGCTATTTTCCGAGTTTATTTCGAACTGCAGAAGACCAATGAAACATAAAGTATCGTGATTAGTATACTTAGCATCCGATAGATGCTGCTAATCAAGAAATTCAGAAAAATTAAATACCTATTAAGCATGGGACGAGTTAGGAGTCAATTAAAACGCGACGAATATGAAATGGGGCGAATCGGGTAGCGATCCTTTATATTTATATGCTTATCGATTGATTCTCTATTATTGTTAATTAAATTTATCACTGGATAAATGTTGTCGTAATTTATGATAGAATTTTCCTTTGCGTTTCATTCATGCATTCTTCTTCGATTTTTTAAAACATTTTCGTACATTTCGTTTTTCTTTCTATGATGAATAATAATTAATTACATTTAATTTTGTTTATTCTCTATAGGTGAACATTCACCAACAGCAAGTCCATTATTTCCATTATTAGATTCAACGGGTTATTTAAGTGTTGGTGAATTAAGTGGTGGTGACGCCGATGATTCAAATGAAGAACAATATTCATCGAATATACCAACAAATCCTACCAGTGATTATTTTTATCATCAATCTGACCAAATATCGTCTAGTGATGCTCCTGCCACACTACATGATTCGATGAGAAATCGTCCTCTGGCACGTAGTGGACGAACACGTTTCTTAGCTGCATCACTTAATGATACATCAACTATAGATGATGGAAAAAATGACAAAGTCTTTCAGTCTGATACAGGACTATTTAATTTTCCTGCATCAAATGCTCAACCTGTTCGAATAGTGCCAAGTCAATTGTCAATTGTTAGTGAAATTCTTTCGCCATCACCACCACCACCAACGTTATCACGAACAAAAAAAGTTAAAAACCCATCCTTAACTGGTGATTGGTAATTTTTTAATTTTTAATTTAAAAGTAAACTTTCATTCATTGTTATTCTTTTCATTTTGTTTTATAGTCCATCGCCACGACGATCAGGACGTTATCGGAAAAAATTGACACCCCCAGTTCGTCCACCATTAGGTTACTCTAAACCACCTCGAACCGATTATTCAAGTAATAGTGATGTATCCACTGAGGGACATGATTTTGATAATTCACCCATATATCCAGCTGGGTTACGTCCTGTAGCTGATGCTATTCTATCAGTATCATCCAGTGATAATGATAATCATGATGAGGATGATGAAGATTTTTCTTATGTTGTTGATCAAATGAGTTTAACATCGACAAATACCACAACAGACTATCAACAGCAACAGAATGAATTAAATTTATTTGTTCAAAAACATTGTCCATCGATTTCATCAACAACACAATCAACTGTGAATAGTACAGTAACATCGTCATCGGTTACAACAAATGCTCTCCAACCGATTCCAAATAAAATTACTCGGCTCTAATCAACGAATTAATGTTTTTTCGTGTTTTTATTAATATTATTCTGTTATTTATCAGTATTTATTCTTTACTAACAATACGTTTCTCATATCTTTTTCTCATTTTTTTAAAAATTGTTTGTTACTGTTTTTTAATGGTTTATGAATGATCATTTATTGGAATATTGATAAATGTACATTGATTATTACGAATCGTTGAATATCTCTCTATAATATTCATATTCAATATTACTCAAGATCTCTAATTATGTTTAGAAAATAAATATCCGTTTGACTTATGTAATAGGAATGGTTTTTAAAATAAATTTTTAATAAAATAACAACGGAATAAAATATAGGAAATTTCTGATATTTTAATTTGATTAAAAACGGAGCGCATTTTAAAATGCTAATCAAGTAACGAAGCTACTTTACTTTCAAAGAGAAGATTTGACAAAGTTTTCTGTTTATAGGTTCGCATAGTACTGGCAAAGTTCCATTTTTCTAAGATAAACAATCACCCTAATTTATATGAAAACAATAAAAAATTTGTTACAGCTGTTTATTATCAATTTATCAAGATGACTTAAAGCTGGGCGATCTTTGGCGTGTATTCTACTATTGGCTTTTGCTCTCATAGATATAAACAATACATCCTAAATCAACAAAGAAAATAGTAATAACCTACGATGCAAAAGTATCCGTACAAATGTTTGAAATTATTACAGAGCGAGGATGAATCATAGAAATTGAATTCACATGTCTTCTGGTAGAGTGAAAAGAGCTCTTTTAATCGATATATGATTTATTCACTCATAAATAAAACTAAGACTGATGCACCAAAAATATGGAGGACTTGTAAAATGAATAGTTATCAGGTGTACCAAAATTTCTACGACAGTTTTTATTTTTTCGCATATATCTCGGCAATAGAACATGATAAAATCCTTATCTTTTTTTAACGATGCGTAATGAAAAGCTCTATAAAAGGTGTATATGAAAATCTCTGTTAACCGGTTCTCCTGCTGTTTTCCATACTCAATATGAACACCCCACATGGTAGGGAAGTGTCCCAGAGTGTTGAACATAATAAAAATGTTGGTTAGACGCTTTTGTTTGGCAATAGAGCCATGTTCATGCAACTTATGTTGAGCTTTTCATGGCGCATCTTTCAAAAACAAATCGAGCTGTTATCATTTTCTCAAGCTGAGATGTATGCAAAACGAAAAAGTCTTTCAAACATTGTTATTATGTTACGATATTACACTATCGTGTATGTTACTCATATTAAGTATGGAAAACATCATGAGACCCATCTAATATGGATTTCTATATACATTTTTTGTAGAGCTTTTTGCGGCGCATTTTTCAATGAAATCAAGATTTTATTATTTTAGAAGGCTGAGATATATGGGAAATAAAACTGTCGTAGAAATTTTGGTACACCTGATAACTATTCATTTTACAAGTCCCCCATATTTTTGGTGCATCAGTCTTAGTTTTATTTATGAATGAATAAATCTTATATCGTTTAAAAGAGCTCTTTTCACTCTACCGGAAGACATGTGAATTCAATTTCTATGATTCATCCTCGTTCTGTAATAATTTCAAACATTTGTACGGATACTTTTGCATCATAGGCCAGTAGAATACACATATAAGTCAAGATAATTGGATGATGTCATTATAATTATATACAGTAAATACAGCTGCCATCAAAGTTGTGTTACTGTGATATTAGTTCAAGATGAATAATCCAACATTACAGAACAGTAGAAATGTTCGTATCAGCAATAACTGTAAATAGAAAACATTCTCGCCCAACCGTTCTAGATTACCCCAAGTATATTATGTTTTTTAATTAAAACTGCACTGTAAAACACTCCGCAGAATAATAAACGGAAAAAGTGATATTGATAGGGTATTAAACAAACAAAAAAAGAGTTTATGAATGTGCTTTCTAATAGTGGCGTAACCAGGATTTTTTAGTATCCTGAATCTCTGCTAGAGAGCATCGGTCCCAAATGAAAACTTCTATACATTCATATTGGACTCAAATGATGAGTTTCTAGTGAAAAATATTTTGAATCAGTGTTTGCGAAAAAAGTTAGCATTCTCTTGAGCCCCATCAGAAAATGTTTCACGACTTTAATGATATTTCGTTTTCAGGAATGCCATCGAAAGCTACATCAAATTTCATCGACCGATTTAAAATATCATTTAAAAACATTCATCCCTTCAGA
>OENM01000029.1:67987-83484 GCA_900239745.1 Rotaria magnacalcarata
AACTTTTTTCGCAAACACTGATTCAAAATATTTTTCACTAGAAGCTCATCATTTGAGTCCAATATGAATGTATATAATTTTTCATTTGGGACCCATGCTCTCTAGCAGAGATTCAGGATACTAAAAAATCCTGGTTACGCCACTATAATACTCTTCAAATAAAAAAGTATTTCAATTGTATGGTAATTTTTTTCTCCATACAAAGCCTCTGCCATCTGAAGGTCGAATCACTATCGATTTGATTAAATTGATCTATTAAATATTAATCATTTGTTTATGGAAACCGAATTCACCATTTTATAGAAGTGGCAGTGATATTTGGCAAATTAATCTTGAAATTCACTTTGAAAACAAAACATCAAACTCTTGTTTTGAATGCATATAAGAAAAAGAAAATTTGAGAACGTTAAGACAAGAGTATTCGAATTCAAGGGGAAAGGCGGATTTGGGATTTTTAGGATTTTCAAAATCCCTAAATTCAAACCGTGAATAATGGAATTTTCATCTGAACTTTTTTTTCACATGTAGGTCCCATGATCCTTAGAACATTCTAAAATTTTCAGCGCAAACGGATGTTTTTTTCTCAAGATAATGAATGCGCAACAAATGCTCATTTCACGGCACGGTCAGAAAATCCAGTTTTTTTGAAAATTCAATATTTTAAGAAGAAAACATTTGTTCGAGTTGAAATATCTTCTATGGACCATGAAACGTATGTTTGGGACAGCAGTGTCTAAGGATTGAGAAATAGGAATTCCTAAAGTGCCGAGGAATTGTCAGTGTTGCTGTGATAATTCCTAGAGGAAATGGGAATCAACTATCGATTCCCTCACAGTTTCACCATTCACGAAAGGCGCGATACTGCTGTTTTAAAAATAATTTTTGCATGACATCATTGATTCTCACAATTTTGCAAGTGAAAATGAGTGTAAGAACAAAAGTTATCGTGAATATTCCATATTTTTACCTTTAGTATGCAAGGAACTGTAGGGGAACTGGCGAGAAATTCCTAATCCTCAGTCCTTGGACACCCCTCGTTTGGGAAGAATTTTAGGTCGAAACTACGTCATGAACAGGAGGGAAAATGCTTTTCAATTTTGGAACTTTTTAGATTTAAAATCCCAAAACATCCGCCGTTCCCCTTTGATTTGAATTAGTTAATTAGGTTACTGGAAATGTCGTATTAGTTTATTCTCATACTCATTGAATATAGGAAAGAAAGAAAAGACGAGAAAAATAGCACCAAGTTAGAGAGCTTGTAATGAACTATAGAAAAATAGTTGCAATATATATAAATGGAGTAGGATGTAAGACCCACTATATGTAATAATTATTACTGAGGAATAAGAAAGATGCATTTTGGTCCCGTCTCCGTCCTTCTTATTTTTTTCTTTCCTATTTTTTATTAATTCTATTTCGAGTGCTGAACAAGAAATGTTTCATTATTATCTAATCATTTTTATACCATCGAATAAATATGTCAATGGATTGATCCAATAAGTTATATATCCTGTATGATGATTTTATACTCATCCTACAAAAATCTCAAGAAACTGCGACATACTTGAGTATTTCAAAAGTAAACTTTCAATCATAAATGATAAAAACCCAGTACAACGACGATCTTATTTTTGTTTCACGATGTTTTGATTGCGGGAATTTTTTAAACGTGAGTCTTACTCGATTGAATTCTTAGAAGTATTTAGCGATGAAATATTTTATGCAAATTTCAAGTACTGATCTCCAATTTAGCTGATTCTTACTATTTGATAGTACTTTTTGAACAATTTTTATTGCTTACATTTTTTTTTCTTTCATAGTAACGAACAGAAATAATTAGAATAAAAATCTCTCAGCAATCCTATAAAGCAAGTGCATTGATACATTTTAAATTAATTGTTCTTCTTAACGTTTAGTAGAAAAACGTTTGATAGATATTTTCCAAGCAATTTAATATTGTACCTTTTGAAAAAAATGCATTATATGTTGAGACAGCATGCTTCTATATTAACATTGTTTATCAACTTTTAGTAATGAATGATTCCTTGCTGACTTTTTGAACATCTCTGCTGAAAATTCTTTCTCTTTTAATAAAATAGATGATCAAGTCAAAACAATTGTTTTTGACTCGACTAGGATTTGTTTTTGAATAGTCTGTTCAGTCAAATGAACAAACTGATTTACATGGAAAACATCAAATGCATTAAGTAGATTGAACTAGAGTGAAGTGTCAATGATTAAATAACAATTATTTTTACTGGTACCTACTGTAATTGTACATATTCAGTTTCTCACTTTGATTTTGTTTGCTTCATACTTGGTAAGGAAAATAGAGATATAAATGAGAAGATTTTTAAATTGATTATCATTTCAGTTGAATGGAAAATCAGCTTCTTGAAAAAAATAGAGAAAAAGATTCATTAATTCAATTAGCTGAATCTATCAAATTCAACGAGAAAAGTAGTTATAGTGAAAATGTCTCATTTTTAGTTCATTCAGAATACATTTCTTTCTATGTTAAAAGAAGAATGTTTTTCAAATCTTTAATTCGAAAACTTTATAAACACCATACAGGAATCCCTGAATTTTTTTAAATAGTCATACAAGAGAGAAGGTTGTTTTTATAAACTCGTTGTTTTGCGTCTCAGTATGTCAGGAAAAGTTTTTCAATGTCAAAATGACTAATTTCTGAATAATACTGATAATTTCAAAAACAAAACCTTACAAAAAAAAGTACAACCTACAATTCGAGTCCTCTTATTCGTTTACATCTCATGATAGAGCAGAAAGAGAGAGTGATCAGTCGTGGGTGGGCAGCAACAACAAGCAAACAAGCATGTCAGAAATGATGAGTGCTACAATGTCAACATACGGTTAGATCGAGACAGATGACATAGACGAAGTGGAGCAAAGTGGTCAATAGCCATCACATTGAATATTTAAATAAGTATAATCACTTTGCTACGTTTACTTTTGTGGTCTATATAAATTATTATTTAAAACATGATTAAAGTTGAGACTAAGAATAAATGATTAGCATATTAAGTACAGTACAATATCTTAAATTGAACTCAGTCGTAATTACTAAGAAGATAAGTTTCATCGACATTCAATCGTTTTCCGATAGTCTATAAAACGATGTTGGTGCATAACTTCAATACATACGTCTAATGAAACATTTCATTATGATTTTTTTATTCTTTATTAAAAATTAATTCATCAATTCAAAATGATTTGATAAATTTCTACAATAACATTTAAATGTCGTCTTGCTGGACAACATCAAATCCACTTCATTTCATTGTCTATTCATCGATTTGATCGATATATGTTATCTTGGTAAACAATAACATAATATTTGGTTAACATCTAATAGCTCTTTCTTTTTTAGTATCGATATTTCTTTTGGCTGGAAGAATGCTCGACGGTAGATCAAGCAAAGAACAGGAAGAAGAAGGAACAATGCTAGACAATGATTTTTTTATGCTCGTATGTTTGACATATTTATGTCTCTCCTTTAATCGACTTATGATTATAGTAAATAGCATCGCATTAAACACTTGTTATATTAGTTATTCCAGTTAAAATTTCTTGTCTTTTTACAATGTTTCGTATTCGATCAAAAAAATTTCAAAGTTCACTTTCACGTAATTCATCCCAAATATTTTATAACCGTTGTGAAAATAAAAGATATTTATTAATAATCATACTTTTCCTAAGTACAATGTCAATAATTTATTCAATATTTTATGCTCGGATGCAATCACAATATACAGATGGAACAGATATTTATTCGACATTAATCGATATTCTTTATAATAGTAATAAAACTCTATGTAATACGGAAGCTAGTCTTCGTGGCTCTAAACAGCGAATTATAGCATTATCAATATTTGGTCCAAAAGAAAATTCTTTATACAGCGATGAAAATTTTTCACAGTTTATATTTCCATTTATCGACGAAGCTAAACTATTATTTTCAACATGGATAATACGTTTATATGCGGACGAATTGACAATAAATCGATTAAATTTAAAAAAATTATCGAGTTTGTCATCCAATCTTGATGTATGTAATGTTAATCAAATACCAATTATTGGTAATGTTGGAGAATATTTGTCTGGAAAACTCTGGAGATTTTTACCAGCACTTGATCCGATGGTTGATTTTGTATCATCGCGTGATCTTGATTCACCATTAACAAAACGCGAACAAATAGTCGTTGAACAATTCGTGAATTCATCTCATCTATTTTTAACAATACGTGATCATCCCTTTCATGGAATTCCAATACTTGGAGGCTTATGGACAAGTGCATTGCATAGAAATCGTTTATTATTTCTTCATTCATTTAGTATTTTACTTGATAAAAATCAGGTACAAAAATATTCTTCGGTTCATGATCAAAGTCTCTTAACTGAATTAATATGGCCAAAAATCAAACATCAAACATTAGCATTTGATTCGTATACATGTCAACAGTTTCAAGTAGAACATCAATATCCTTTTCCTACACAAAGATCATCAAGAGATTGTCATGTAGGTTGTGTTAGACCTTGTTGTCAAAATTCATCAAATATTCTTTTAAAAACACCGTGTCCTGAACAATGTAGACCGAAAAATCATCCTGATTGGATATATTGCTAAATTAGGTTATTTTTATTATTAAAATAAATTAAAATTCTTATTAAAAAGAAAAACTTTCTACTTCTTCTTATAAGTAGTGAATTAGAAAAAGATAATGTTTCTATGACACAATCAATAGATAATAGAATCGTAATAATTGGAACACAAATCAAATAGAGTAATTGACTCGCTATTAAATTAATATTGGCATTAGAAGACTTTTTATCGTTTTAAACATTTGTTTGATACATTCAAGTTTTGATGAATACGTATAAATTTTTTGAGTTTATTAGAAATCATTCATGATGACTGTCATATCTATAATCTAATTACTTATTTAAAATTTTAAAATAGATTAACAAAATAGCCAATCATCATGTTCTTTTGGACGACACATTGACGGACATTTTGTATATGAAGAATAGTCTCGGCTTTGTTTCAATTCAGGAGTACAACATGGTTTTGGACAACCAACAAAACATGAGGGGTGCTGACGTTGAGTCGGGAAAGGGCGCGTGTCCATTCGATAAACATAGCGCGACCAAAAACATGTAAATGAATCATGTGCAAGAGAATTATGACGAGCAAGAGAAAATATATGATCCTTTAAGAATGTTTGATCACCTGCACCAGCATAAGTTTTATAAAATTTTCTTACGTCATTTTCATTATCTGATGGTAAGAGAGCGTTTGCCATAATTAATCGATCACTAAATGAAAGGCGATTTAATGCTACACCCCATAATCCACCAAGTATTTCAATATTATGTAGATAATGATCACGCATTATATGAAATGCATATACCGTTTTTGATAGCCACTCATCAACAGCATGAACTTCACGCTCAAAAATTTCTGAATCAAGGTCACGAACCATCGATACACCAACGAATGGATCAACTAAAAATATTTTATTTTAATACATTGAATATCTGTTTAAACTAGATGGTATTCGAGTTTCACTCGACTACAAAATGCGGTGCGAAGCACACGAGCCGAATATTCGAAAGTAGTGAGAATAAGATTTTAAAAATAAATGGTCCACTTTAAGATTCATTAGAAGCGATTATCTTTTTTAAATTTCCGTATACGAATTTTGAATAAAAATTTCGCATTCACTATTCTTAAATCGACCATTTTGAAATTCGTCACTAGGAGATCTTTCTGAAAATGTAACAACCGGTTTNTTTTTTTTCATACCATCAGAAGCAAACAAAATACATAGAAATGTGCAGAATTTCAAGCTCTATCTTTCTAGAATATTGAAATTCACAGCTAAGGGGTGGCAGATTTATGATCTTATCCAGCGGTGTCCTTTAACTAATTCTTTTTTTCCGAAGTCTGCAGTTCAAATATAATGTACTTGATTGAATAGTAATAATAATAATAAGAGGAGAACGATTTTCCTCGCAAAAAAATTTACTACACAAGCATATGAACTATCATGCGACTACGATACACTTTAGCACTGTAGGGTTTTAAATAAAAGGTCGAACTGTTTAATTTTTTAATCGTAGAATATCGGGAAAAACAAAGTAGCATATCAACAACATAAAAGCTCAACATTGGAAGTGGTTTATTTTTTTCTTTTCGAAAGAAAAAATAGTGTAGAAGAGCTTTGATGGTTTTTGTTTTCATATATTAACAGTCAAACAGAATATTAATGCCTTTATTATGTATTCTATTCTGAGTTCTTCTCATGTTGAGCACTAAATCCAAATCAACAACCATGCAATCGTATAAAGCGCAAACATCTCCGAAGACATCATTCAGTCCGAACATGAGCTAACTGTGGAAGCAAAGATTAAATGTATGCAGTTTTCTGCCAGCATCAATTATTTTCAATTACGACTCTAGGCAAACAAATTGAATAATCTCAAATCATAAAAAAAACAAAGAGCAAAAGGGACAGAAAGAAAAAAGAACTACGAAATACTTAAAACTATAAATAAATCGGTTAGACATCGATGAAAAGAAAAACAAGCTCTTTAAACATCTTTTTTACGCTAAAGACCGATATAATCTCTTTATTCCAATTAGCTTATTTGAATAAACAATAAGAATCCATCTCGCTCTCATATCACGATAATCAGGATATATCTTATCTCATGTAAAATCAATTGATTCACTGCTACGCACACATATTTTTTGTTTCATTAAATTATAAAAAGTAAAAATACACTTTCTCTTGCCAACGTTGAATCATAATCTTGAAAAAAGGCGATATCCTACAATTTTCATGAAAAACAAATAGAGAATAAAACTATCTTGATTCTATTACAAAGAGGATGCTTTCTTCTGATTTCAATCAAATATACTTGCCTGGTAATAAACGATTGTCCCTTAGTAATTCTGTTAATTCAACTCGTATTACCAACCGTTTGAATCTGATTCTCTTAATACAAACTTCATTTATATATATTTTGTATGGTTATAGATCGAACAATGTGTAGTACTACATTGAGACAAATAATATCAGAATGCATTCTAGAACTCGATGATGTGTTGAAAGAGCATGTTTCGAAGGCTAATTCGTCCACAATAGATAACGATGAAAGAAAGAAATCTATGCGGCAAGATAAACTAAGTTGCTATTGGAAAGTTCGTGATGATTTCTATTCAATATTAGAATAATCTACTACGAGCAAACAAACTTAAAACACAAATATTGAATATCTTTGTTAAACATTATTAAATTTTTTCAAACATTCTCAATTGAATTTCAGTAATTGAAAGGCAAAAATGAATCACATTGTTGTTCGTGACAAACTATTTTCTTTTCGTCGATGTTTTTGGCATAAAATTATCAAACAAAAAATAATATGTGATTCATTTTGGAGAGCGATTGAACGACGTGTTAATGGTTTCTTAGGCAACTGAATTACTCATGCGAAAATGAATTGACGAAACGACATTTCTTTTGAATGAAAAAGAAAGCAAAAGATAATCGAAATTTATGAAAAATAATCTCAAAATATCTACACTTTTTAGCTTTTTCAAATAAAATATCATTTTATATATTAGATCAAAATAAAAAAATATTATTCTTCTTTTCTTTTAAATAGAATCCTTGACAAAGATAATGTTTATTGTTATTCGTTATACAATAACAACATTTATTTACATGAAATAGACGAAAAAAATATCTTGTTTGACAGAATGTCGAACGCTGTTATCAACACTATTTTTTTCTTCTTCCTTCTACAGGATACTCAATAATAAGTGATCGAAAAAAGAATCACATGAATTTCTCTTCAATGTCATCCAAGTTGTTTATTTGATTTTCATTAGCTAGACAGACAAATCTCGTATAGATAATACAATGATTTGAGATAACAATTTGACCATGAGGTTAATTGTAACGAAACGAAAGAAAACATAATTATAATATTCAGGATAACCTTTGAACAACAAACGACATTGAAGCATTCACGCGATGAAGGTTCCTTCATGTTTTTCTAAGACGATACACATACATGTATATTGAAATACTTCATGATCATCATTCATAGGTTTTTATTCTCACTCGGAAATGTACGATGTCTACACATCTTATATACCCGCACAAAACTGAACAATATAGAATTCTAATAGTTGACTTAGACAAAAACAAAATCAATACAATTTTTCGTAGCTAATCATTAGTAACAAGCAGAGTAAACTTTTTTTTTCTTGATATTTTACAGCTATTCGATAATGTCATCGAATGAAATATTCCTTCTATTCTTTGTCTTGACTAGTCATAATCTATGGTATTCATATAATTAAGTGAATTGCGATGGATCGTTAAATGAGTAAATAGTGTTAATCACATTGTACGTATATAACATAGACTATGATAAGATAATTATGTAATCTTGTAGAATTCAATATCTAAACATATGTTTGCCACAGGCACAGTATAGTCTGTTCAATATTGTTATTATTCTTCATGTAACAATGTTGCCCGTCGGACTATTTATACGTATGCAGACTGCCCTATGAGCATACTACTATCCTTGACGTCTGTCATTGACAAAAAGATATGTTTTTGTTTATACATAACAAAACGAAAAGAAGAGTTTAATAAGACTTTTTTTTAAGCAGCCCTAGAAAGAAACATTTTGCCAAATAAAACTATGAGGTAAAGGGGTTAAAATTTTACCTGATATTAAAAAAAAAAGAACGCATATATTCTTCTATATTCTAAGCATACGTTATTTTACCTAGCCTCATTAGAGGACATAATTGGATGTAAAATCATAATTGCAAAGTTACTATGAATAATTTCTTATTAGCATCGTTTAATATTCATTTTTGTTTTGTCTGTTGGCCTACTAAGCCTTGTGAAAAGACTTCAGTTCTTTTCTTTTCATTCTCTATATTAATATAATCTATCTCTTCTGATTATCCAACACACACCTTTTGTTTTAGATATTGATCATAAGTCATCATCTGACTAAAGCAGTATTTTGAGCAGAATATCTGATATGATTATGATTGAAAATTATATGTTCAGCTTCCATGATCTTCTAATAGGACAATACGATTTGATTTAATTTATTAAAAAGTTAAATGGAACATTTATTGAATTGAGAGAAGAACTAGAAAATATGCTGGTTTGGTTACTCAAAAGGAAACGACAAAACAAATATTCTAATCGATTAGGTTGATTGGCATACAGGAGAGACAGACGGAGGGAGAGAAAAAGGAGAATGCACTCATCTATTACGTAATCCGAACAGCAAAACTGTTTTCCGACTACTCGACTACAAACAGTTCGGTCGAGTAGTTATGTCAATGAGGCAAAAAGAGAATGAATCAATGAATAAATGAGAATAATTGGAATCGTCGCATATGTATGTAAAACGACCATCAAATCATAATTTGATTTTGTTTGTGGTAGCTTAGTTTCTTACTTGATTCATGCAACCGTTTCTTTATGCCGCATCATCCCAAACGAGAAAAGAAGAAGTTGACTCAATTTTTTCTTACGCACAATATAACCATGAAATTGAACTTTCTGAGAGCTACAAGGTTTGATAATCAAAAATAGCAAGAGTCACTAAAGAACTCTATGCGCATTATAGGTAAGTAAATTTTATAACTGTAATTCGTTACTTGCACCAGAGTTCTAAACTGTTTAACCTTTTATTTTAGCTTCTGCTAATGATAAATAACAATTCGTGCCAAGTTTTTTAGATTCTGGTTTTGACAGTAGTTGTAAAATAAAAGAATAGAAATCTATTACTAATTCAAATATCTTCTATTCGTTCTTTTCTTTTTCTTTTTTAATGTGATTTAAAGTAACTAGAAAACGTTATTCATCTTTGATGTTATCGTAATCATTTTAATGATTGCTTTACGTTTATTTTATAGGTGTGTAACAATACGATTTAAAGAAGATGAATGTGTTGACTTGCGCTATGTGTATACGTGTGTCTTTTCATGCGGATAAGCCTATATCGCTATATAATAAAACGAGAAAATGACTCCTGATTAAAACTAAAGCGAGTCACGCTCTATCGCCAACTATTATGAACAACGCTCCTACATCCATAAGTATTAGTTTTAATCTTGTGACACTAATATTAGTCGGCACACAAGAAAAAAATTGTTCTCTAAAATAGTAAGAAATACATAGTATATACCGATAGAGATGCAGAGAATATTTACGATCTCCATTTTGTATAGTAATTTCATGCAGAGAATTTCCGCGCGCGTGAGAGAGAGAGAGAGGGAGGGAGGGAGACGCACATATTCAGGAGTAAATATAATGTAGATTTAACTTCTGATATGATTGTTATAACGTCTAATTTCTTGCACAAGTATCTGACAAAAATGCTACTATTGACTTTACATTGATATATACATTAGAGTAGACCTTCATCGATGACAACCTCATCCCACCTAACAATACATCGGAAAGTGTCTGATAGTAATCTCTTTTGCTTGCTTACCTATTTCTTTAGTTTTTGTTATAGATATGTAAACATTTATCATTACGATGAATACTACTATGACAAATTTCGATTATATTTCTAATAATCGTTTCGTTCAAATAGCTGCGCGTAGTGAAGAATTTATTTTACCATGTTTATTATTGATTGGAACTACATGTAATACATTAACATTTGTTGTTATGAGACGCGGTCGCATGCGACATTCATCATCATGTTTCTATATGGCTGCATTGGCTATTACCGATACATTTGTTCTATGGATTGGTTGTTTCAATCGTTGGCTAGAATTATTAGAAAAACAAAGACCAATTTTAGCTTGTAATATGTGTTGCAAATCTGGCACATTTGCATTTTTTCTATTCGCAGATTGCAGGTAAGAAATAATTAGGTTTCTTTCTTTCAAAACTATTTACTCTCATTAAGAAGATCGTTGAGTAGAGAACTAATTGTTTATTATACATAGTCATTGTAATAGCTATGAAACATTATCCTGAAAGAATCTTCAAGTGAGATTATGTCCTTAAGCTCGTGACAAATTGAATCGATGATCAACAGGAACTTCTATTAACAAGAGATAATTATCATGATATTACATCGTTGTAACAGAGAACATTTCTGATTCGTCAAGATTGAAGATCATACTTGAAAGTTTGCGAAGTCTAAAGCAAACACGGCGATAGACTACTGAAAATTGTACTCATATTTAAGCTGAAAAAAATTATGTTTCTATACAAGTTATTTAAATATTTACAAACATTTATTTTCTAGTGTATGGATAACAGTTGCAATGACATTCGAACGATACATAGCTGTTTCTCAACCACTTCGTGCTAGTCAAATTTGTACTATAAAAAGAGCACGTTACATTCTTTTGAATATTTTTATAGTATTCTTTTTAATCAACGTACATTTTTTATGGACATTTCATTTATCATCAACAGAGTCTCATTGCATACCATTGAATCAAGAGTCTGTATTTTTAAAATATTTTACATGGTTTGATTCATTTAAATATTCATTTTGTCCGTTTACGTTATTAATAACATTGAATATATTAATTATAAAAAGTTTGTTAAATGCTCGAAATAAAAATAAATTATTGGAACAACAAACAACAAGTGATTCTAATAATAATAATAATAATAACATAAATAGTAAAACATCTTCAATATCATCGTCTTCGACATCAACAACGAATAGTGGAAATGTATTAATAAAGAAGCTTCAAAAAAAACAATACCAACATTTATCAGCAAAAGCATTAGCATATCGACGTGTCAATCGTCGATTAACAACCATGCTATTAACTGTATCATTTGCATTTTGCATTTGCTCAATGCCTATATCAATCATGCAATTAATTGACGCCATCTATTCTGATATAGGACAACGTTCGAAGCAAATGAATATTGCTATTACTATAGGAAAAATCGTAGCCGAAATTTCTCAATATGTAAATCATTGTAAGTTTTGCTTCATACTTAATTATCGAAACATCATTCTACTTTTTTCTTTTACATTTTAGCTTCGAACTTTTTTCTATATGCTTTTACGGGCCGAATATTTCGTCATGAACTCTGGCGATTATTTACTTGTCCTCGCTATAGATTTTTTTCTACATCATCACAACGTTTAAGATATCGAGCAAAACAAATGATGTCATTTCATAATCCAACGCAAGGTTTACACGAGCATTTTTATTCGCATGGTCGATGTCATACAAAAATAGTTATTGCACCTAAACATTTGTTAAAAACACCAGACAATGATCATTATCGAGAAAGTATTTCTGGTACTTATTCATTTTCACATATATCTGTAACAAAACAAAGTTTACAATATCAAAATGAGAAGTTTCTAACGTCACATCATCATTTACCAATTTCTAAACGTTCAATATCAGTAACACGAACAACATCAGTTATGTTACCGGATTCGCCATCATTATGCGTGCGACAAAGAACTGCGCTTGTTTCATTTGTTGAAAAAATAAAAAATGATCAAACAACACCTTTATTTTGTTCATCAACTAAATTTCAAACTATTAAACCGTATGGCTTAACTGATACAACACCAAGTTCATTGTAAAACATAATAAAGATTTATTCAGTTCTTTTGTTTATATATATATATATATATATACACCAAACAGTAATTCTCAATTGTGTGCCATTTTAATTTTATCATAAATAAATAATATATATGTATTGATTTATTTTATTATTAATATTGTGTATTTCATGATCAACATATACTATTACTGTAGAAGTGTTTGAAGACGCAAGTGTCAAGTTAAATACGCCTCTTTCCTAGTGACGTCCGTGTGCGACTATTGATAAAATGAAAAGGCAAAGATTTTTAGATTGTAATGATTTCTTCATATCATATGTAATTAGCAAATAGAATAATTCGATTGCGAAGCAAACTTTATAAAGCTCTTGATAACATGATTTAGATTCTATATATTTCTATTTATTCTTAAGCCATCTAGTCAATATACTCAATAATCTTATCAGATATTATTTTGGCATAGACATTATTTCATGAATAAATAGAATGTCTGAAGGCTTTTTTGCCCACATAGATCAAAAATCCAAGAATTATTAAACACCAGCATGACGAAAGCCATCATTATTTTCCTATTAATTTCGATTAAATGCAACCATTTACACGGATTATTTACTCTTTTCGATTGTACGTTCGATAACGGTCTTGTTGATGATTGCAATTTCACAGGAGTGTTTACAATAGCCGATACCCTTGAAATAGATGAAGGCTACACATTAACTAATTATAACTTCACTTCACCTGATCGACCTCTATCCGATGCTTCATCTGTGTGTAAGCTAAATAGAATATTCTAAAAGAAAACGAATACACTCACTTTCTTTATAATTCTAGTTTCACCTACAAACAACGGAGAAATGTGTCTATTTCCATACGAGTTAAATGGATGGGATATGCATTTTTGTCTATTTGAAGAAAATGCAAATGATTCCACATGTCCTACAAAATCAGGAAATCAAACATGCGCTCGAGGTTATTTTTAAGAATATATATTAATCCGATTTTTTAAGAAAATATTTCGAAAAAATAGGTCAATATGGATATAAGACTACTGCGGATCCAGCGAGTTCTATTGATGCTTACAGATCAGTTCAAACGATAATTATTAATTCAGCTGATGAAGAAAACTGTCTTAGTTTTTACTACTATTTTACTAATAGTCTTCGAGAACCAAACATTACTATTATAATGTCTGGACAATCAAATATATCAAACGTTAGAAATATTGTAACTGTAAAAGCCAATGATGAAAATAGATGGTACTATAGCCAAACAACATTTATATTACCGGCAGATGCATATCGTGTACGATAGAGCTAAACATTTCCGAATAAAATTTTTATTGATAATTGTTTTGTAGCTCATGTTGACTTTCCGTCGAGCTGACGACTTTACTGATACAACTAACTTTACGTTCGCTCTTGATAATATATCAATAACAACTGGATCATGTTGTAAGTAAAAGAATTTTATATTCCTATTTAGATAAGGATGTTTCATTCTAGTTTATGCTACCAATGATAGTGCAACAACAGATGTCTTGACATTTGTAAGTTTGATCTATTTATATGAGATGTGCCAATTGAATTGATTTTTACTCTCGTTTTACAGTTCTTATTCAGAAAAGGCATTTGATAGTAAATTTAACGTTGAAGTAATAATATGTAGCCTAAAAGCCCAGTTTTGAATGCGATAACTACTTCTTTCATGTATAAGTGACAGGAGAAATTAAAAATTCTCCTAGTAAAAAGTTAGGAGAATTTAAAATTTTCCGCTAGGAGAAATTAAATTTTAATTTTTCCTAGGAACATTTAGGAAAATTTAAAATTTTCCTGAAATTTTAATTTCTCCTGCGACATATACATTAATTAAAACTGTCCCAAAACTAGTATGGTAGTTCATTGAAGATCTGATCGTAATGAATCGAATTCATTGTATAGATGATGATTGAATACTAGAGTACTGCAAGGGTATGAATTTCGTTACCCTACCCTACCCTACATTTTTTTTTCGTACCCTAACCCTACCCTACGAGGGTTATACCCTACCCGACCCTACCCTACGATGGTCGTACCCTAACCCTACCCTAGGGTACTATAGTTGTACCCTATACCCTACCCTACCCTACTAAATTCAAAAAATACAATTACTGTATACCATGCATCATTTTTTCATTTATTTATCAAATGATGAAGTTAAACTTTGTAAATGCCAAGAATGGTATCAAAGAATATCACAGTTAATATGATAATCAGAAAAACAATACTACATGGACCACGAATATTATCAATACGAAAACAAGGACAATGGTACTGAATGCTACGCATTAGAAGACATCTGATCTTCTATTTTGTCGAAGCGTGGAAAGTTTTCAGGAAAGTCTTATATTGTGTCTCATTTATTACCGTGATTTTTACTTAAAAAGGTTCTTCAGAAAAAAACGATTTTAAGAATTTGGAAAGAGATTTTTAAGTTTTTAAAAGTGCAGAGACAAGAATGAACTGATTATTTTAAAATTCTCGGTGAAAAACTCTGAAAAATAGTGATATTTTGACGCAAATATACTATTTAAAGTTCGAACTTTTCGAGATATTAATTAATTAAAGGGGGCTCATTTGTTGCGTCCAACCCATAATTTCTTCAAGGGGGTCTTCTAATATAATGAGCATTTCTTATTATAGTGAAGTCTTCTAATACAAGTGGTCTTTTATTGCGGAGATGAATTTACATCGACCACGGATATTAAAAAGAATATTGGCAAAGATTTAAAGAAAGACATGCACAACTGTTGCTATTTATTATTGAATGACTCGAAGTAATCATCCAGTCGGTATTTTCTCATTATTCCCATACGAATAGAA
>OENM01000029.1:92792-112753 GCA_900239745.1 Rotaria magnacalcarata
TTTTCCGTATCACTATCAACAGTATGACTAATACTGAAAGAAAAGAAAATTTGTTTATTTGTACATATGTCATTTGTCTTACATTTTTATGTCTGATGAAGTATCTTATCGAGATACGAAACGTCACAATTTGTAAATTTTAAATTTAAATTAATAAACTATAAGATCAAATCAAATTAAATTGATTTAAATTTAAAATAAATTAAAATAAAATAAAAGAAGAGAATAAAATCATGTCTAATATATCAACCTTCTTAACAAAACAAGAAATGTAGACTGTATCTCGATAGCTTAGTTGGTTAAAGCGTCTGGCTAGTTACCAGAGTGCATCTTACCTGGGTTCGATTCCCAGTTGAGATTCATTTTCTTTTCTTTGTGTTCGTTCTTTCGAGTGATAAAGACACGCCGTAAAAACATCTTTTATTCGAAATTCGAAACAGAATGAATACAATTAAGTCCTGTCATATATACATTTATATATATACGTATATATATAAGGTTGATTATGTTTTGCATATATTCGTCTTACAAAATCTTTTCAACAGAATTATAAAACATCCTAACGGTTTTTATGAGTCATTCATAGAGACTCGACCATGGACAGAAAATATCAAAGCTGATTGCCATTTTTAATTGTTCTTTTCAGAGATAATTGATGAAAGCTCAATTGATTTTCCCCTAACTGAATGTTCATTCTTAAAAACTGAAGAATTCATTTTGATGCAACTCTACAAAAACAACATGATATATCAGGTCTCTCTTCATAGAGTTGATGAGATTATCCAAATCATTTCTCATGAATTTTCAAAAACATGTTATACTTGTAAAGAATCTTTGGAAATAACTCGATTCCGTAGTTCTACTCGTGCTCCAGGTAACACATCAAGCATAGAATAATTAGTGTGTTGGATCGAAATCATTAAACAATTTTACTAATGAAACGTCAGTAATATTTTTAATTGTGTCAAAGTACCATGTAGGGCTCTAGTACAATCTTGAGAGTACTCGCGTTACTCAGATGCATTCGATGTCGGATCGAATCAATGCATTGCTACGCTAAAAGTAATGATCAGTTGCGTATAGGACCACAGCTAAGTTATTGTGAGACTGATTTAATGAAAACAGATCAAGTCGACAGAATTCGAACATTTCGGATCCGATGATATGTTAGATCAAATAATCAAGTGATCTAGAGGGTTTATACGATTTACTACCAGTAGCATAAATAGGGGGGGGGGNNNCCCCCCCCCCCCCCCCCCCCCCCCCCCCCCCTAACACCCCCGTGCTTTTGAAAATTTCGTTTTGTTTGCTCACCAAAACAAAAATGTTTACGCCCCCCTACTTCCAAAAGTTCATCTTTTAGGTCATGAAAACAGAAAAATTAGAGTTACGCCCTCCCCCTGCTCTGAGACCTGACTCATGCCCCTGTTTACCACCCGAGGATTTGCTTTCCATTGATAAGAAGAATGTTTTTTTCGTGTGAGGATTTACTGTCCGTTGATTATATCGACGAAAGAGAAAGCAATAAATGAATACTAATTGCGATAACCAATATATTATCAGAAAAAAAAATTCAATAAATATACCAACAAATAAGAAAAAAAACAATAAATATACCATTAACAGAAAGCAAAGATGAATCGATGTTTAACGTTTTGGTGGTCTTTGAAAGTATTTAAGTTCAGCAGCTTTCAAAAATGATGGAATGTCAAGAAGACCTTCATCATAACGCTGCCATAATTTTATTAAACATTCATCTGTTATGACTTTATTGTTACAATGTTTTGGAGCTGGAGCCCAGGGCTGGGCAACTACAGACTTTCTCGAGTACGAGTACTTCGAGTACAAGTACCAATGCTAATTATTGTATCAATAAGACTTGAAGTTTTCAAGCAAGTTTGTAGAAAAATAGTCTTAATCAGTGGTGTCGCGAGCAACCAAATACTGGGAGCATGGGAAGGGGGTTAACTTATAAAATCGTACGTTCCAAAAATTTTGGAGGAGGAAGTAACAAGTGTTGCCAGATCTTTCCGATTCTGAAAGTTTTTCCGGATTTTTTCCAATACTTTCTGGATTTTTTAAAATTTTGTGCCGATTTTTGCATTTTTCGAGGATTTTTTCTCAGTTTTTTCCTGATTCTTCCGGATTTTTTCCAATTTTTTCCGAATTTTTCGGATTTTGAGATTTTAATTCCGGATTTTCTAATTTAACATGTGACAACACTGGGAGTAGCTTATGAAATCGTACTTGGTGTAGTATAAGTTTCATTTTGTAAAACATAATGCAAGACAATTTTTCAAATACTGGAGAGGGGCTCACGCCTTCATCCTCCCGCTATCGCAGCACCTCTGGGCTTAATGCTCTGCAACGACTAAATTGATTTATAGGAAACGAAGAAAGAAAATAGACTGGCATATGGCGACCATTACACGACTTTATGTTGTAGAAATCTTCAAACATATCTACGTTGATCGGCAAGAAGATATCGCTGGTGTGCTTCTCTGTCGAAAAATGCAAAGAGATATTGTTTTCATAAAAAATGCTTTATCTCAAATTCAGAAAAGAAAATTTTTTAAGTTCGAGTACTAACCCTCGAGTACGAGTACCAGTAAGAGTACTGAACCCCCGAGTACGAGTACGAGTACTAGCAAAATCGTACTTCGAGTATTTTGCCCAGCTCTGCTGGAGCCCCCATATCATCGCGTAGTCTAGCAATCGATGCTAATGATTGTTCTTTTCGAAAAAATTTTCTAATCTGTTCATTGGAAACGTTCATTGGCAAATATTACTCATTTGTTCGTTTCTCATCTTCGAGACAATCTACGGACAGTAAATCCTCACAGAAGAATAACACTAATTGGAAAAAAATTTCAAGTAATCAACGGACAGTAAATCCTCGGATGGTAAATCGTGCACACGGATCTAGAGATAACAGGAACCAGCCTAATGAATTAAAACTCCGATTCTTGTTTTGAATAGAAGCGGCATTGACTATCGCCACTTGCAAAAACGATGGCGATTCTTACGAAGGATTTCATTTTATTGTCGTTAGCCAAAAACATATTGTAGGTTTGTACTAGGTAGACTCTATTTGATAGCACCGGTCTTGTATTCAGTCAAGTCCGCATTGTTTCGATCATAGTAAGACTAATATCTCGATCTTCTAATTTCTGGTTCCAAATGCTCTCATCATTCTTTTTTTAAGTTTTTTACAACTCCATAGTACTATTTATTTTCAATCATATTTTGTCTAATTTAGAGTGGTGTTCATAGCCTAAAGAAAAAGTACAAAGAATATAGTGAAGATCAGTTGAAATTGATGCAAACACAAGACTTAAAATATATAAAATATAAACATCAAATGGAAAGAAAAAAAATTGATAAATTACAAACATCATCACATTTAATAGATTCTGAATATCGTCCATCTAAATCGCATATATTTTTTGTTGATTCACAGAAACAAGGTTTGTTTGTTTTTCGAATTAGAATATTTTTGGTTTCTTTTTACATTGTTAATTAATTTAGTTGAAAAATTTGATCCAGTTAAGCAGATGCGAACACATCCATCATTGATTAACCGTCGGTCAAATCGATTAACCATTGAACAACTAAAATCAACAAAAATTAACTTAGATGAACAACAAATTAACGTATTTATATTTATTACTAAATTTTTGTTGACGAAAAAAAATTAATTTTTATGTTTACTATTTAGAAATTCCAAAAGATGCGCAAGAAAAAATATTCAGACTTACAAAAGCGTATAGAACGCGAAAAAAAATTAGAACAAGTTGAATCAGCAATGGAAGATAAACTGTTACTTAAAGTAACGAGTAGTTTGTTTTTTATCAAGTTACAGTGAATAAGAAGTTGTTCTTTTAGAATCCAAAGCAAGATGATGATGATGATGCATTCTGGTCGGATAATGAAAATGAAAAATCAAATGAAAAGAAAAAAACGAAAGTTATACCGCGAAAGAAATAAAATCTTTTTTTTTTGTTTTTCGTTAAAATAAAATAAAAAAACGTGTTATTAGTTTCTTTGTTCGTTTTGTTTCAGATGAGTTTAATTTCATTTAATAATAAGGTATGAGACGATAGATTGGAACAAGAAAAAAAAATGCATCAAGCTGAACTCTTTTGTTTTTGTTTAAAAAGGTTACTGATCTAGAAAAATCAGTAAAACGAAGCAAAGTTCGGTCAATTCGAAAATTAACGAGACAGATTGAAAATGAGCGTAAAAAGTATACAGTTTTAATATCATTTAAAATATTCAATTTAACATTATTTCTAATTAGAAATCCCGATGATGAGCGTACAATACGAAAAGTGAAGCGAATCATTGAAGAAATTCATCAAATACGAGTATAAAGATTTTTGTTGTATTTTATTTGAAATAACAAGTGCTATTTTGTCTTTATTTAGAAGTTGCCTAATAAAGATGTCGTATTATTTGCAATGGAAAATGAAGGAACCATAGCCGAGGTTCTACAAAAATGCAAAGTAAAAATAAAACATTGTTGCGTAGAATTTCTGTGAACTTTCTCAAGTGCGATTTTGATAATTTCATTAACAAAGCTTTACAACCTTTTGTCGTCACGGTTGAATGATTCGACCACTGAAGGCTATTAGTTTCGAATTATCTGTCTGATAGCACGTTGACTAGACTGCGGTAGTTCTCTAATAGTCATCGTTTAGATTGCATAAACGACACAAGAGCTATGGAATAGGTTGGCGTGCAGTCTAGAGCAATAAGCTAGTCATAGGCGAAAGAAAGATGAAGGACTAATATATCTACTACAAAGTAGACCTATTCTTTATTATTTGATAAATCAAAAGAGTACGATATTAAAATTTACATGTTTACGAAACTAAAAATAATTTTTCTAGTGAATGATTTATTCATGTTTGAAATCATTAATTTTTTACAGCTAAATTAGAACTGTACATGCTAAATGTAAATCAACGTAACGACGGGAAATTCTCGAAGCGATTAGTCTTTTTTGAATAGGAATCATCTTCATATTTTAGAACAGATCGTTCTATACTTTCCGTGAAAAAACGATTGATGCTGAATTATATCATCTGCATGATATTTTTCAACTTTATGTTTCAATTTTTCTTAAAAAATTCGATGTTTGATTTCATATTCGAACTTTGTGCACCAATCATAGATAATAACAGCAGTTTATTGTGAAAGTGTCAATACTTGTCTTGGTTCCTATTGAAAGATATGTATCTATCCATACATCGCAGTGTCGTGATAAATCCCGAGGGAGAGGTTCTTTGCAAATAATTTTTTCACTGGAATCCTAACAAGCACTGCGATGTATGGTATCTATCATAACAGCTTGTTTTTTTTATACTGTTTATACACGCTAATGGATTTTATATCCCTATTTCAGGATAAGAACAAATCATCAGGTATACAATTTGTACTGTAATCTTCTTTTGTTAAAGCTCACTTCGATGTCAAACTTGTATTAAAATGTCGATAATATTATACCTTCCCAGTAATCAGCTGATGATAAAATAATTTTCAGGCTATTCGAAACTTGCCAGTTTCGTGATAATTTCCAGCAGATAAAACTCGAAGAATATATTCACTAACAAAATTAGGATACAATACAATGCGAATCTTTCATTACATAGATAACAAGCTTTTTATCTATTTCTATTTCATTCATCACAATAGAATAAACTTCAAATTTTCTATTAAATTCAAACATACAAATATTTGAAGTAGTTAATCTTTAAAGAGATGCTTCAGTATTTTTTATTTAATTATACTTTTTTGTAAGATGAAATTAATCAGTATTTTGCTTCTGGAGTAGAGCTGCTTCTACATTAGTCATAGATAAATATGATATGTATGTCTTTTCTATAGCCAACTAATGATGATATCAAACAGCATGCATTAATACGATTAGCAACAGAAAAATCACTTCAAGCTGATATCATGTCGTTAAAGACAGACAACGATTATGCAAAATCATGGCAACAATTACTTATTATGTATCGTTCTCGTTACGAAAAACGTTTAGCATGGAAAGAAAAATCCGAAGATTTTAAGAAAATTGAGCAAGCTCTTGTTGATCAACAAAAAGAATTAGACGAAATCGAACAAAAGTTACCTAAGCCATTGAAAATTAAAAAGAAAAAAGAAAAAAAGAAACCTTCAGTAAAACGTTCGAAACAAGCTGTTGTTTGTGTACTTGATCTTGAAAATAAAACTGCTGAACCATTTGGAAACAATACAATGGAAGATGAAGATGAAGATGAAAAAGATGATCAAGAAAAACCAAAGGAAGAACCGGAAAAAGTAGAAACAGAATTGAACACTATTTCATCGTCAGCAACCACAACAATTAATGATCCATTCTTTCTCAATAGTCAACATCAAATAACATATCAAAAACGAACAAGTCGAAATCAAAATGATGGTGATCTTGATGATAAAGCTTTTATAGAACATTCGTATTTTGTTGATGCACTTTCATCGTCATCAAATAGACGTGATGGTGGTGGAGATATTGCAAAAAGAAAATGGGCTCATTTATCACTACCGAATAGACCTCGTTCATCTAATAAAACTCCGACAAAGGAAAAATCCAATGGTATATTAGTTTTTTGTTTTAAAATTGATAAATATGTTTTTCTTCTAAATTAGGTGTAGCAAACAATCATAAATCAGAAGCACAAGATTCGAATAGCACTTCTATTCATCCATCATGGGAAGCAAGTCGACAAGCAAAATCACAATATGCTATAAAAAGATCAGAAGCAAAAAAGATTGTTTTTAATAATAGTGATGATGAAAACGCTTAAATACAACAGCCTCTTTTTTTTGTTATATTTCATTGTTTTGATTGAGTAAAAATCATTGTTACAATCATATCAGCTTTTTTCTTTATAGTATAAATCTATCAAGGCTAGACTACCGTCAGAACTAATAGTTCATTAATTCAAAACTGTCTATTAACTTATTAGTATGTCAAAATAAGATATAACATCACGTTTACAGTTTCATTTATCGTTATATAAATACCATCCGACAGAGTCGTAAGATAAATAATAGGCTCTATTGCTACTCGATATACGTGTGCATAGAACTCGATCGTCGCAGCCTTGTCGCTTTGCTTATGAAAACAACTGCATAAACAACCTCCTAATGAACGTCGAAGAAATAAATTTCTATCATGTTTTATTGTTATAATTGTTCGAAGGTCAAATCAATCATATAATTATGTCTAATGTTGTTGTTTTTCGAATATCAAATTTTTCTTATGAAAAATTTACTTTTCTTTTTTCATTCATGAATAATGTATGTGTTGCAATACCGGCCAGCAATTTGCATTTTTTGTTTATTGTTTAATCATTCTGCTAGAGATATCGTTGACAAATATGGTTATTGGCCTTCATGCATTCATCAGACAATAAATTAACCGACGATGTAGGCAATGTCAAAGAAAAAATAGCCTTATGATAACGAACTACAATTTCAAGCTGAAGTGAATAAAATCATTAAAATTAAAGGACATTTCTATCATTCGTTTTCAATAAATGGGCTTTTTTCTCCTTTATATCGCGCTGATACATTCATTCGAGGTCGATAACAATTGAAAAGTATGCATAATCAAACGACTTTCAATAATCATTATCATCATTCTTTGCATCAGCAGTGCATATACTTCGTCTCTTTTCTTCTTCTTCTTATATCAATAGAATATGTCCATCTGTGACCATCTATCACCGTTAACAATAACCGTGCTCCTCCTTCTTTATAAAAAAAAAAAAGAAAAGAAAATTCACATATTCCTTTCTCTTCATCATCAATTGAGTGTTAAAATTTGTGCGTCAGTTGTTGCCACCAGCTAACAAAGGAAAAAAATGATTTTTTTTCTGTCGATTCTTTTTTTCCTTTACAGTCCAAATGATATATAAATGCAGTGATGATCACTCTGATATTTTAGTTTGATTTATTTGGTTCATCAAACCGTCTCTACGTTTTGATTGTTGCTCAGAGAGTCTGTATTATAATGTTGACTCTTTGACAATTATCAAAATCTTAAACGGTTGGCAAACGACGATATCTGATTTGTTTCTATTAGAAAGAAAGACAAGATGAAATAATGATCATTAGATTTCTATTTTGTATCCATGAAATGAAATCTAATTAAATAATCAATTCAATTCAATGCAGTTAAAAACAAAGTCTAAACGGCGCTGTTCGATTGGTGAATGGTGTCGTGATTTTTGGTCAACGATCCATAAAAATTCTCATTCATTGGGTAATTTTATTTATAATAAAGAACATCATGAATTATTTGGACGCGATGGAAAACGATGGAGTATGATAATAGAAAAAATAGTATCTATTCATTTATCATGATTTCTATTCTAGGCAAATTAGCTGCTTTTTATTTTTGTTTCTATGTTGTCCTTGGTGGCTTGTTTTGTTTGTATTTATCGATATTTATGTCATTTCTACCATTAAATCAGCCAAGATATATAGGCAAAGATAGTCAATTAACGTCTCGTAGTAACCCTTTTGCCCCAGGTCTTTTATTCATTAAAGACTCGACTGTTGTGAATTTGATTCTTCATTTTTTTCAGGACTCAGTTTTCGACCGCAGGTCCGTTTAACATTGAAAGATCCATTGACATTGATATGGTTATCATCTAGTGATGAAAAATATCCAATGAATGATAATATTGAGATGTACACAAAGAATCTTGATGATTTTTTAAAAAATTGTATGTGATAAATGATTCAAATAAAGAAATAAAATAGTCAAGAACTTAACTATTTATGAGAATTCTATTCATATTAGATAACACCAATGCACAAAACTCTAAAAATTTTACTATTCATGATGTCGGTGATTGTAATTCAAATAATCACTATGGTTATAAAGATGGCAAACCATGTATTTTAATAAAACTAAACAAAGTCTGCTTGTCTATTCTTTTGCCATTATTGTTACTAACGATTTTCAATTTCTCAGCTTATCGGTTTTATACCAGAAGTCAGAAAAATTCATGCTAATAATAGACATGACGACTCGGAATGCATTGGTATATCTAATATTCCAGTTCGATGTATGGGAGAGGTTTGTTTTGAAATGTTTCAAATCATATTCAGCAATCTATACATTTAAAATAGAATCCATTCGATCAAGATATGATTGGCAACATTCAATATTATAGTGAATCAGAATCAAGTGATGTATGTGGTTCAATTGATATCAAACATTTTCCTTATAAGTATTGAATATTTTGTTTGAATAGTTGTTTTTTTTTATTTTTTTAAATTTATCTAGTGGTAAAGATGATCGAAATAATGTTTATCAAACTCCATACGTATGGATACAATTTAGAAACATTACACCACATGTGTTAATCTCAGTTGAATGTCGGATATTTGGTGCTAATATTTTTTATGATAAAATTGCACAACGAGGCAGTATTCGTTTTCAATTGTATCTTAATAAAAAGATATAAAATGTAGTATCTTTCTATGGATTTATATATACATGTGTATTCATATGATAGTCATATGCATTGGCGCAAGTACAGATGTTCATTATGTAAAAATGCGGATGCTAGGTATAAGCTTGACCTCATGTGCAAGGCTAGGGTAATGCTTTTTCATACGTCCCTTATCCATCATCTGTTCTTAAGGCTCATAGGTTCTCGTTATTAAGGAAACTGGTTATTATATGCTTGTTCTAATTCTTATTCAATATACGATAGATTATAATGCACGAACAGGAGCTTTCTATATATGTTATTTGACTCGTCTATCTGTTCGTCCTCTTTAATAGTATAGTAACTTCGTACGCATATATATATATATATATATATATACGGATAGTTTACGAGTCAATAATGCATGCGTAATCATAGGGAGAGATATTATTAATATGAGAGTACCAATCAACCTCATCTCTCATTTTTCTCTAATGTACTTCTTTTTCTACTACTGATGAAGATGATGATGAGAAAAAATAGACGAAAGAAAGAATTCTTTGGGAAATATTTCTTTCTATTCAATTATTATTTCTTCTGGAACAATCATATACATATATACATATATACTGCAAGTCTTCCATATTACCATTCATTAAGTCATAACATATATTTGAATGGCATCGAAATTGAATGTTTTATTTTTGGTTGCTATTTTCTTACATCATCACTTAATCTTTATTAATGTAAGTAAATTTTAAATAAATAATAATGTTTTAATTATAGAAAATAAAAATGAAAACTTGCGATTTTCTCATCGTTGTTTTTTAAGTATATTTCTATCAAAAAATATCCGAAGTTTAAACTTGAAATATGGTATTGAATATTTTTATACAGAAATCAGTTTTTGCCTTTGAATTCTCGACATAGTGGTTGTGCACTCCTGTGTATGCATAGTCAGTATATCAATAAAACATATACATATGTTATTTCGAGTTATCTATTTTTTACCATATACGATAACTGCACAATAAATATGTTCGTCCTCGATAAAAAACAACAATTAATCAAACACTAAACGGATTTCCATCTCCTAGACACTATTATCGGAGTACAACATGTTTGATTATTATGTCTACAAAAAAAGAGTTCTGTGATATATTGTGGCTTTTCCCTAGCTGAAATGTTAACTAAATAGATTAGTTGAAGAAAATATTGGATAATATCTAACCATCTGCTGGTAGCTGTAGAAGAAGATAAATATCGGAAGTATATTTACTTATAGTTTAGGAATAGTCAGAGTGAAATTCTCTTGAGATAATTATTATTTGTTTAGAAAGCTTTAGTAAACTATCGAAACAAATGATTTTGTACTCAATCGTTAATTATATCTATTACATCATATGCAATAAAGCACAAATAGTAACAGCTACCCCTAGATGAGTTAATAATTTTACTTGAGCATGCAAAGATATGGTCTGTTCAATGTGAGAACATGACACCAGTTGGTGTATGGAGTTTATATACGCATATATATATATATATATATATATATTTATCTCATGAAGAAGTA
This sequence comes from Rotaria magnacalcarata, assembly GCA_900239745.1. Taxonomy (NCBI): domain Eukaryota; kingdom Metazoa; phylum Rotifera; class Eurotatoria; order Philodinida; family Philodinidae; genus Rotaria; species Rotaria magnacalcarata. The sequence continues at coordinate 103,839 of OENM01000029.1, forward strand.
TTCATAATGACGTAGGTGTTGCTAGATACCATTTCAGTGGAAATATGTGAGAGTTGACACGTCAAGGTAGTAAGATAGAACAACTATATTGCCTTGACTGTATCAATGTTATTTTCTTATTTCATTTAGGCAGAATCTGAGGTCAAAGATGTACCGAATGAAGAATTAAAAATTGTTAATGAACAACTCATAAATGATTTTCAAGGTTTATATTCATTTGTTTTGCTTTTGTTGACATTCGCATGAAATGAATGTATTATTTTTTTTAATCAAAAAAATAGATCGATGCGCCAGCACAAAATGTCGTGATGGTGAAACATGTATATTAAATAAAGATGGTGATGCTGAATGTGCTTGTGTTGTACTATGTGAAGATCCAAAAGATGAACGTTTAATGGTAAAAATTAAAATAAAGAAATTTATTTATTCTAAACTAGTTTAATTATAAAATTATATTTAATTAGGTATGTACAAAAGCTAATCATACATATACATCAGATTGTGAATTCTATCAAATGCAATGTTGGTGCCGTCGAAATGATGAACGATGCACACGCCAAGAAGCTATTTCAGATTCAATTGATTATTTTGGACGATGTCAAAGTAAAGAGAGAGAGAGATGAAAAAGAAAATCTTGACGTTTTTCTTTTGTATTATTTGAATTTAGATCTTGGCATTTGTACAGCATTCGAATTAGAAGTTTTTCCAAAACGAATGACAACATGGCTTGGAGAAATTCTCGATGCATTGGTTTGTTGAAATAAACCGAAAATATCAAATATTCTATTGAAATATTATACTTTAGTTTGTTCGTAAAGATCTCGATCCTAAATATGAAGTATTAGTGAATGAAGCACGTAAAATGAAACTATCAAATACAGAAAAGTGGTGGCGTAATGCTGTACTTTGGGAATTCTGTGAGCTTGATCGAACACATGATAAGTAAGTTGAATTAGTTTTATTTTTTTTAATAAATTTAATCAATAATATTATTTAAATAACTTTATATATCTATATATATATATAGTTCGGTAAATAATGAAGAAATAGCTCGTTTCGTTCGATCACTCAAAGTTCTTGAACACTGCATTCAACCATTTTTGAATCATTGCGATACAGATAATGATAATAAAATTTCATCTGAGGAATGGGGTACATGCTTAGGTTTAGAAAAGGGTAATTATACACCAGCATATTTTTAAGAATCTTTGGCTTTTTTCTTCTTCTTCTAATTATATTTCTTTATTTAGGTGACATGACTTTCTTAAAGACATTTTGCTCACATTAAAGCAAAACAATTATTTCGGTTGATATTTTATGAACAGTAGAACGGCTGGAAAGCGTGTGTGTGTTTGTGGTTTTTAGTTTGTAGTGTAGAACATTTATTACATATCAATTCATTAATAAATAAGCATCATCTATATTTGGCAATATAAGTCGATTTTCTGTTTTTATGATTGTTTTAATTATAAATATGTTTTCTTGTTTTTTCTAATAATTCAAGATGAACGCTTGACTTTTACGCATAGTTGTATTGCTATATAATTGCTTGATATTCATTATATATGACGGTCTATTATATTTTTGATTGCCATTAATATGTCATTAGTGAACGTGTATCTAATTAGTTTTGTGGAACTCACATATATTTTCGAAGAAAATGATGAGTGTAAGTTTAAAGGCGAGATTTTTGCGGCTCCCCACCCCCTCCCCATTACAGACATTAATGAGTTTAAAATTGTGCTAATTAGACGCTTGACTAATTAGGCTGCTATTTCTTCTTATTTTAATTACAGACTACACGAAAAAGCTATGCTTGCCCATTACAGACCATAATAACTAGTCTCTGCCATTATTAAATATACGAGCTAACAATTAATACTCAATTACAGACATAAGTGCAAATAGGCAATGATCTAATTATAGGTTTTGGAAATCAGGGTAGATTTTTCAGATGAATTATTTTGAATTATTTTAGTAAGCCGAAGGGATATATGTGAGTTCCACATTTTAGCCCCAAAGGGGCTGCGCTAACAAGCTTTTTGAAATAGATATCATGTCTAACGTACTGAATAACTATTGTTTATCGCAAACAAAAACTGTTCAGTAATCCTTCTCGGATTATTCTATTGGATTTTAGAATAGGAATATATATAGCTATGATTCGATAATAAACCACATTCGTGGAATATATTAGATATTATTCAATGATAACAAAGCGCAATGCAGGTGCTTTTATTTGATTTAAGTGAAATTTGAAATAGAAAAAATGATTTTTATGATGATCTAATGAGCAATAAAACTTTTACAATGAGCACTTACAGAATAAAAGATATATGTACACTTTTGATAATTACCATCTTCTCTTTATTGGCGATTCCATGTATTGTTGGGATTTACTGTGCGATAATTGATACTATTTTCAATTCTATTGATTGCATTCTAATCTTTTGATCGATCATTATGCACTATTGATTGTTGAATAACATGATATATAAATATCGTCGAGTTCTTTTTTTTATAAAAACTTATTTCATTCTACGAATCAAAGCGACACACACATAGTATCTTTACGCTTTTGAATTAGTAGCTAATTTTTCTTGACTATAAGATTTAAAAACAGAAACATCATTGTAAAATGGATTCCAATTTATTTAACAATAATTCTGCTGTACAATATCTATTGCAACAAGCCGAAGAATTAGTAAATTCAACGCTTGGATCCACTTCGAATATATCACATGTTAATAATGAATACCAAGCAACATCAAATTCATTCGATAATTAACAATATAAATATCAATAATTTGTCTAACCTAAGTGATTTCAGAGTATAAGAAATTGATCAAGCATCAACAAATCAATTTTCTCAATCATTATTATCAACCGGTGCCTATGAACACTCTGAATCAGTGGATGCGAATAGCATAAACAATAGTCTAGTAGATGCATCGGTTGGAGCCATAACATCAATATCGAATAGGGGTGTCACATTTAAATTTTCAAAAATTTATTAAATCGAGAAATAAATTTTCAAAAATTTAAATTTAAAATAAATTAAATTTTTTCCAAATGAAAAGTTAAATTTAAAATAAATTTAAATTCAAGAAATTTAAATTTAATTAAATTTTAAATTTTGTATCATTTAAATTTAACTAAATTTAAATTAAATTGTTTGAAATTCAAATCAGTTAAATTTTGAAAACTAGTAGATAAACATAGTTTTTGACTTGATTGCTACTATTTAAAGTCAAATTTGAGTATGTTTCCTGTTTTCTAAAGTTAAAACTAGTCATTCTTCTATGAATTACGCTATTAAATATATTTTTATGAGTATCCCAGTATTTTGAAGAAGAAAGATGACGAATTTTGTATAATCTGTAGAGAAATTTTTACTATTATGAACAAATATTAACCTAAAATACTAGGTTTTCCTCTCATTTAGTATTTACTACTGTTAAAGTCGCGTATTTTCCTTGTAGTAATGATGTGTATCCGTCCAAACAATTTATTAAATTTAAAATTTAAATTTAAAAAAATTTATTAAATCGAGAAATAAATTTTCAAAAATTTAAATTAATTTAAATTTAAATTCTGAAAATTTAAATTTTATTTAAATTTAAATTTTTGTATCAGAAAAATTTAAATTTATTTTAAATTTAACTTCATAGAATTTAATTTAAAATTAAATTAACTTTTCACGAAGTTAAATTTAAATTAAATAAAATGTAAATTGACACCCCTAATATCGAACTATAGCGGAGAAATTTTTCGTGAGCCTAATCCACTTGAATTGATACGACGCCCACCAGCTCAAGGTCCAATTACGTGTCGGCAAAATATTTCAGTAAGTTTTCTTCAGCCGCCACCAGTTCCACCACCAAGAGTATGTTTTAATTTTTAAAATCTAATTTCCAATTTTCTCTCATGTGATTGTTCTGTTACAATTTTCTAGTTATTGCTTATCAAATAAATTCGACTAACACAAATATGAATCAGTATGAATTTAAACTTTTCTTCATAAATTTTTAATTCAAATTAGCCACCTGTTCCACCACCCCTTGTCATCCGACAACGCGCACCTCCACTTTCAACACCGGCCTCTCTTATTCTTCGCGAACGACCACCAAGAACTCCTGCTCCAATATCTTCAAAGATGATCATAAAAAAACTACCTTCAATACCTGTTACACCTCGATCCGTTATTGTTGAACGTTACTCTGCAACGCCTGCACGACCTCGTGATATTATCATTGAACGTTGATTAGCCTATTCTAAAGAACCTCAACAACGAAAAGTCGTAACACATCATGCTTGACCATCTCGTCCTTATCCTACACCACTCAATATTATCATTATGTACGAGCCAATACAAGCAAATGTTGTACGTTCAGTACAAAATTCGGTGTTCAACCACAAAATTCTGTTGAATATAGAATTCGATACGGTATTTCATTATTAGATGCATCACCATTAATATCACAAGCACTCGATTTCGACATTGTTGAAGATCTTGTCAGTAGCCATAGCTACGTTATTTTTCTGTTATTATAGTTCTTGTTTGATTTTGCTTTATAATAGAGTGTACCATCAAGTAATTATGACCAGCAGTATCAATTTAATAGTTCTGCGTACTATTTAAATAATGCTCAAACTATTTTTGAGCCCCAATATGAATACGGAACAAGTTCATGGGGCAGTCAAACAGCAAATAACAATGAAAAAGTTGAAATTTATTGGACTCGTCGTAAAATTTCTTTAATTGTTAATTTTTAAATCTAATCTTTTTTTATTTTAGCTTATGAAGATACTCGAGTGACTCTGCAACATCTTGGACTTCCAATAGATTAAATCACATGGAATTCATTTTTCTTTTAATTAAAATCCGAAAGAGAAAACCTATATTTTGTTTCTCAGTAATATCATATAGTTATTTCAAAGCTCATTTTCGTATGAGTAGTACATTTTACATAATTTCTATCGCTTTTTTTCCATTATCTTCTTTTTTATTTTTATTATTTAAGATGATGATTTTAGTGCAGAAAAAAATACATATACATACATAAAAAAAATAATCATAATATAATTAATAAAATAATAAGCTAGAAATGGGGAAATCCTCTTGGTGTATAATATATAATTCAAAAAAAGGCGGAATAGTATAACTCTAAGATAAACGAATGAAATATGCATATTTTGTTGAACTATTAAACTAAGTAAGTACTTGAACAACACAGATAAATCCGAAGGAGAAAAAGAAAAGCAAGAGTAATCAGGGTTTCTGGATTCAAATATAAATATAAAACATTTTTATTGATTGTTTTTTAAATCAGTTTCACTAATTATTGATATGCCACCATTCGTTCCATATGATGTGCTGTGATCGGTAATACACATTGTTCCAGTTGATAAAAATGATATTGCATATGGTTCGCGAACTGAATCACATTTATATTCTTCAACTATTGAATTTTTATCGATTGAAAGTAAACGATGATTAACTGCGTCAGGTAATAAGCATCTACTTGCACCATCAACATAAAACGCATATGATTTCGTGTTTATAGGTAGATTTAAACTATTTGGTTTTCTTTGATTATCAACTAATTGGTCAAATTCAAATCGATCTTTACAGCATGTCAATACAAATGATGTATTATCAGGCAAGTGATATGCTGCATACGGATAGACTTTGTCATGAACTGTTGATTGTGATTGATCTGAAATTTGCTGATGCTGCTTTTTAAATGACAATTCACCGATGTTCTTTAGATTTTTGTCGAAGTAAACAATACGTTCACTGGATGGATCACATGCTAAATAGTCAGATAAGCAATCGTTTATCAAAACTATTTATTCTAGTTCAAATGAAATCTAAAAACAAAATACAATTGAGGCATACCTGCAATAGTATTGCTCGCTGCAATATATTGAATGTTCCATGGATAAAATCCTGTAAGATTACTTTTTTCAACAATTTGACGCGTATTTAAATCTAGAATAATAAGTTCCTTTCTGGTAGCAACAATGGCTTGTGATGGATTCGATGAATAATATACAACATCTTTTGGTGACGGTAAGTCTTTAAATATTTGATGAACGATACCATTTAAATCGATAAGTAAAAGTGAATTAGTAGAAAAATTTGCAACTAACAGACGATCATCATTTAATGTGCATAGCCCTTTTGGTGCACCGAATCTTACTTCATTTTGTTCAAATGCACATGACAGCTTCGATAAAAAATAATTATATTTGTATTTTTTTAAATCATAAATAAATGGTGTTGTTTCATGTTCTCCACCATCTATTTCTAATGTTGATTGATTGGGTGGTTCTGTTGTTTGATTCAAGTTTACATTTATTGATGATGATGAAGAATCATTCTTAAATCAATTTTATCAAATAGATTTGATTAATATTGAAAACTTACTCCGATAGTTCCTTCTATTAATGCTTTTCCTTGCAGATTAATAATCGTTGAAGAAACATTTGAGAGATAAGGATCATACTGTTGATTTCCTGAGGCATATTCACCAGAGTTAACTATTTGTTCTTGTAATGTAGCTGGCGCTTGAGTGCAAGACATTGATATCATACTCGGGTCAACACTAAGTGGTAAACATGTAACTATTTCTCCAGGATATTGTTGTATTAAATTAGGTGATTCAGATTGTACAATAGCCGGTTGTTGTTGTTGTTGTACAGCTGATATCATAACTTGTTGAGGATCAATAATCTAATATGAAAAAGTATAAAATCCAATGAAAAGCTCGAAATTATATTTCTATCTACAGTTGATGTGCAAAATGCACTTTGCAATTGACGTTCCGTATAAACTCCGCACTCTGTTGGTCCATGATTTCTATTCAAAGCATCATCATTTATATGGGCACTAATGTTAGTTCCACTATTTATTATCATTTTATCTAAAATCTATTGCGCATATACAAGTTAAATATCGTACTGAATATAGTGACATCAATCATTTCACGTTCAAATCGGTGTCTTTATTTTACTTCGTTGCTGTTTCACAAATCATTTTTTTATTTGCTTTATGGAAAGTAAATGTTTTAAAATAAATAGAATTCTTTTTTAAACTGTTTCATTGGCTTACAAGTAAAACCAATCCGAATTTCAAATAGAAGAATTCTTTTTTTTATTCCATTATTAAGTATACATTAAATAAAGAACGATTATTTTGCTGCTATTCGGCTTTACTTTCCTTTGTTTAAATTATAAATCAATATGTTTTTTAATCCGCCAACAACGGAATCGAAGCGACCAAGTTTACCGGTTGAAACTCCAGTTTCCAGTTGGAATGTAATAGTGTATCGAAAAACTGAACCTATTCATTCATTTCATTCATATGATATATCACAAACACAATATCTTCAACAAGGCTATGCATCATTTTATATTCAACTTCAACAATCAGCTGATCCATCGTCAACTAATTCAAGTGTACTCTATTTACGATATCTAGCACAATCACAAAGGAATAGTGTTGATACGTCTATACTTCCATTCACAATAAGTCTATTAGATGACTTGAAATTATCACCAGAGACATCACCATCTCTAAGTGCAATGGGAACACAAGCTTCAAGATTTTATAATGTTGAACAACAAAGTGTTCGTAAGTTTGAAAGAAGATTACTCAATTAATTTTCTCGAATGATTATTCATCGATCAGAATACATCAATTAAATTTCTGAAGTAACAGATTTTAATTCATTTCGCTATGATATGACATTTCAGTAAAATCAAAATTTATGAAAGTTTTCATAAGAAATTCAATGGTTTTAAATGTCAACTGTAGTATGAGTACATTACTATTGACTGTTGAAAGAAAACATTTAACGTAATAGATTACCATTCATACAATTTTCGAAAGTGATAAATATTCATAACTGTCATCAACCATGCGCAGAATTTCGTTTTGAAAATGATTACAACAACGATAATCACTTATTTTTGTGCGTAGTTGGAAAGTTTATTTCAATGTGTGAATATTTTATCTAGTATATTGATATTCGAAAAACTAAAAAAGTATAATTATAATTCATTATGTATTTATAATATTCATGTTAATGAATATGTAGACAAATATTTAAAAAGTTTTCACATAGTTCTTGATTAGGTTTTTCCCAATATTCAATGAATCTATTTTATAAAATAAAAGTGAACAATGATAGATATTGTTTTCTAATTTATCGAAATCTGCTAGGTCAAAAATATTGACAGATGACTCGTCGAAAGATTTTGTTAAAATACAAGATGATTCATGTTTTCCATGAGTGTATTTTCATTGAAAATAATTACGATCTTTAAAAGAAATATGCTGCAGGGTATCTATGACTTTGTGCTGTGTCAATAAACAAGTAACGCTCATCGACATCGAAAGTCGATTCACTGGGCCCTAGACTGACAGTGCTGAGGAGAAGAAATGCATGGACAGGACAGAAATCGGTTGTTGGTGCCAGCAACTGGTGGTGATATTTTTAAACAGACCTGTAAAAGGGGTGGGAATAAGTTAAACTGAAGTAAGAATTAGACGAAAATTAAAGGTTTCAAGTAAAAGCGCTAAAAGTGAAGACAAAAACGGACAGAATGGTACGCAAAGACGCATAAATCGGCGGAGGTTGAGTGTTACCTAACCAAAAACGTACACAGTCCAGAAATTTCATGATGGTAAGCTCAAAATTCCGTACGGGATTAGCTCACCCCTCCACTCAAAACATATCCAGAGCGGACTGTTTCCCGTGACCATGTCATGCAGCCGCCCATGGTTTGTGCCGTAACAATGCCATAGGTGCCATCAAAATGGTCATTTGTACCATGAGAATTGGTCATTTCTGCTATAGAAATAGTCATTTGTGCCATAGAAATGGTCATTTGTACCACAGAAATGG
>OENM01000029.1:113481-157862 GCA_900239745.1 Rotaria magnacalcarata
AAATGGTCATTTCTGCAATAGATATGGTCATTTCTGCCATAGAAATGGTCATTCGTGCCATTGTTACAGACAGACAGAAGCAGGTGAATTACGGTTTCTAGACCCTAGCCTTTCAGTCTAGGGAATAATCTAGTTGTAAAAAACAATATTTGTTTTTTAGAAACTAAAGTCTTTTTCTGTCTTTTTCAAGGTAGTAATGAACAATCTGAATATCCAACTGCATTTCTATTTCGTGCTAAAGCATTTCTTGGTATATTAGTATTGAACAATGTAACAAATAGCACCAATGGTAATAATACATATTAGATTACAATGAAATAGAAAAGAATATTATTATCATTGTTTTTAGCTGCTGCTATTATTCGTGCCTATATGATCTTTGTCACCGAAGAAACACCTATTGGACGATTGTTTGATGCTAATATTATTCGTATGATGATTCAATGAGAATTTCCAATTCATTATTGTTATTTTGTGTAGGCATTTTACAAATTGCAGCTGTTCCTTTGCGTGACTGTCAAGAGGATGAAACTTATGTTTCTGGAATAAAGTAGTAAACTTTCATTTTCGGAGGCGTCTTCTTCTTTTCATATTATTTATTTTTAATCCAGGAAATTATTTCAAGGAGGATGTTTCTATTATTCGAAATACAGCAAACCTGAATCAAATTATAATAAACATTATTTCGATAAACCATACGATATTACATTATGTGCTCAACGAATGGAACAAGGACATGATAGTGATATACGTTTTTTTTGGTTAGTTTATTAATTTATTGCATTTTTGAATGCGAAACATGAGAAGAACTGTGCTGAGCGTACGAATAGCTTTTATTGTTAACAAGTCTGAAACTGACACGAAGAGAATCGCATTCTATTTGACTCTGAGAGTGCATAACCTTTAGAGTAGTCATATATTCGTGTATTTCAATTCAATAGTCAAATATTTCAAAGGATAAATGAGTGCAACTTGTTAAAATACTTTTAATTTGTATAACTACTTTGTATGCAATAAGCGACATACATAAAACAAACATAATGTAGATATAATTTATATTTTGAATGAAAGCATTATTAAACGAAGGTCAAAATTTTGTATCAGCTATTTTCTATCGCATTATTGTTCCGATCGACTAAGAAAAACATATTTGTTGGAAATGAGTTTTATTAGATTTCCATGTTTGATAACATGTTTGTAGTTATAACTAAGTTTTCAATTATGCGCACGGTTAGATACATTTATTTTGTTTGCATATCGTTTGGAAACAACCTAATTGCTTTTAGTCATAGAAACAATCTACTGGTCTTTTATCACTATTGCATAGAATTTAAGTATGGCATTTCTAAAACATAAAACAAAATACTGGTGATTCATGACCCAATATTAATGCCAGATTATGATTAGTCTAATCGAAAAAGGAGATTCTAGTTGAATTCTATCTTATAAATAATACCCATCAGAATACAATGCAAATAAATGCTGAACTTGTCGCCTATAGACTTTGATCAAGACACGAAAAAACCTCATTTTCACACATCTCTAGGTCAATGAAAGAGTGTGATATTAGTTTGATTTTCTTCGTCATCAGACACCATTACAATCCAAAGCTCGAAAAAAAACACTATTGGATATTTCTAAAAACAAAACGATCAGATAAAAAGCTTATAAGGTTAGACGATAAAACATTTAAATATCCAGCCTTGTATTGATCATATTATGTTCGATGAATGCAATAGCGAATCTAGTGGATTGCCAACTATATTCAAGAGCATTTAATATTCACAAATACTACAGTATTGCATTCTGTATTTTATCTAATCGTCAATTTTTAGTTATTGTCTTATTTCTAAATAATTAGAAGAAGTTCCTTTGTTGTAACGACACAACAGGTTGAATTTGATATTGTTCTAAATTGATTTATTAAACGTATCCATCTAATAGGAATAGCATTTATTTCGTCTTTGGTAATTAAATCTCAAAACAAATTTCATTTGCAATTTTATTTGTTATTCAACAAATCGTTTTTTTTATTTTCCAGGAACCGTGGTTTATCTTTACCATTACTAAAATATAATATTGATATTCGTTACTGGATACCTAAAGTAATGTGTGGAGGTATTGAAAACTTTCGAAGCCAGAATGATGATATTGATTTATGGTTAATATCAAGGTAGAATCGATAGTTGATGTTAATATTTTTCTAAAACTGATCTTTTTATTAGATTGAGTTGTGAACGAGCTGGTACACGATTTAATGTTCGTGGCGTTAACGATGATGGCGCTGTAGCAAATTTTGTTGAAACAGAACAAGTGATACATTCGATAGAAATGTATTTTTGTTACCTTTAACATAATTTTTTCTTAGATCGTTCTTATTCCTCAGCAACATAGTTATTCATCTTTTATTATTGTTCGTGGTTCAATACCAATCTTTTGGCATCAACCACGATTTCAAGTAAGACTAGAAATAAGCGCTTCGTCTACCGATTAAAACCCTTCGTTTTATATTCTTTTATTTAACTCTTTTTTTGGTTGTGAATGGTCTAACGAAATGAGATAACAGAGTTACACATAACTTTTTTAGGGCTACTGAATAGAGAATCCTTATCTTCAATACATGGTCACGTCTATGTAAAATACGCCATAAGTGGCTAGCATTGCTCGGTTTTGTTTATTAAAATGTTTTCGTTCTAGTGGAAGCAAACATCTTTTTCAGAACCAATTTGCTAAAATAAAGTGAAAACTATAGTTTGTTTGGAAAAAATTCCAACCAAATGTTACCCGTATAAGATAAGGCTTGACGTTTTTATAACAAAGTATATTAATTTCTGGCGCACTTTTACGTGCCAATATTGACTATGACCACAATAGTTCGACTTCGATCCTTCCATATTGGTATTTTAGGTTTTTTAGCTTGAGATTAAAAGCATCTTTCATCTACTGAGATAATAGAGTACTTTGGATTGTGTTTTATTTAATAATCTTGTTTCGACGAACGAGCTTTTAAGTTAAATAATATCATATTGAAGATTTTTACTTTTTAAAACGTTGATATGCGCTATAACCTGTTCGAATCAATAAACAGCTTAATGAAAACGTTTTGTTTCGTAGAATAATATTAATGTAGGAAAGCTCCATTTAGTTTCTCGTAATCATACTCGAAGTCAATATAGTGACAGTTCTCTAGTTTTTGATGACAAAGAAATAAATCAATTGAAAACAGCATTTCCTCCAAAACAGTAGAAATTTCTAATTCGAATATAATATCCTCTAAGCATTCACAGCAACATTAATTTAGGTATATATGAATAAAAGTGGCAGTATTCGAAATTAGTTTATTAAATAAAATTAGAATAAATATTTCGAATTTATTTCCATAAAGAGAATCGTGATCGATGTTTTTATTATATTTATTTGCTTTATACGCTCCTGTATATTTTTTCTAGGTCGCTACACACCGTATCAATATATCCCGAAGTGAAGCGCTTAGTTATAAAGCTTTTTTCGAGTAAATAAATTCTTCATCCTATAGTCTAAAAGTAAAAATAAAACCTTATTATGTCTTAGACATTTCAAACATCTCTATCGTCAGTATGGTCGTTTACTCGTAATAAATTTAGTTGAACGACGTGATCATGAAAAACGAATTGGAAATGAATATAAAAGTTTATTTGATTTACTTGTTAAAACATCGAGGCAAACACAAAATAGTCAACAATCATCCATGAATCATTTAAATGAACGAGATTTCATTTGGTTTGATTATCATGAACAATCACGCACAATTAAAAATTTCTCAGCCGAACAATTCGTTCAAAAGCTGTTTATTGAAAATGTACAATATCCGATTAAAGAGAGATTACATCAACAAGGGTTTTTTACTTGGATGAATGGTTCAAAATATAGCACACAAAAAGGAGTTTTTCGTATGAACTGTATTGATTGTCTTGATAGAACAAATAATGTACAATTAGCCATTGGTTCCAATGTTTTATCCATGCAATTACAAGCTTTAAGGAAACAATGTAATTCGTATTATATATTAGATGGATTAAGAGGAATATGGGTTAAAAATGGTGATCATATTAGTAGAATCTATACTGGTACCGGTGCACTGGGACAAAAAAGTAAAGTAAGCATGTCTCGTTGGCATCAATAATATATAATTTTATTTTCTGATTGAAACATTTTTATTGGAGATGCGGATTGCACTGCAGTTTAGAATTTCATAGTTTACAAAGAAAATCTTTCACAGTATTCGATGAATAGAATAGGCTATTTGTTCCTGTTCGATTTCAATAGATTCACATAAAATTTTCAGTCACAACGGATATCTGTGGTTTAAAATAAGTGGATAAATGAGTCCATCACCTGCCTTAAAAAATTAATTCCGATAGGAAGAAACACAGGCCTTTATTTTTAGCGTTTTGAAGTAGATTACTTTTTATAAAAACATTTCTGTTTGTACTCCTTGAAGAATTTTGCGAGACAGCAGTTTGTCTTTACACTGCAGTAGATGAGTTGATAGCAATCTGCAACTTTTCAGTATTCAAACGAAGAAACTTTTGAATTTATTTTACTCAAATCAACTTCAAAGTGAAAGTCGTGTCAAAACCTAATCTAATTAAATTATATATAGAAAAAAACAGCTTCTACGATAGTTTAATATCATGTAGATAATCTTTGAGTTTAGTCATACTGATAAAAAAAAGATGAATATGAAATGGATACCATGAGCTCCTTTAGTTTTATTTTGATGTTTTAACTGACTTGATTTATAAGCAAATTATGGTTATCTATTTCGAACTATGAGAAGTTTTTATATCAGTTGATAAATCCTATTCGTACTGAATAATTAAAGTAAATATAATTGTTGACTCCATTGTTTGTTTGTATTGCATAAAATTAAAAAATAATTCCATTGCTATTATCATTTATAGGCAAAGGATATTCAGCGTAGTGTGGGTCGTGCAATACAAAATAGTTTACGTGATGATGACAAACAACAATCAGTACAAACATTAATTTATTCATATTCAAAAGATTCTTATTTACACGAACGTGCTGTTGCCGCTCTTTTTACTCCTTACGTTATATGTAAGTGATTGCCTAAAGTAAAAATTATTGATTTTGAAAATTAATTAAAAACTATTCTCTAGCTGATGGTTTCATCTTAAATGAATTGTTTAAAATTCGTCGAAATTATACTCGAAAAGAAAAATTTCGTATATCGATTGGCACATGGAATATAAACGGAGATAAAAATCCAGCATTAGGACATCAATATCCATCTATTCTTGATGCTTGGCTATTTCATGGACCAGACAATATGTCAACAAACTTAAGAAAGCCTAATGCAATTCCAACTAATGGTTTGTTTGAAGAGAAAATTTATTTTCCATTTAATTTCTGAGCTTTATTTATAGGATATGTTGCGAGTGATTATGAGAAATCTAGTCCGGATATAGTAGCAATTGGTTTTCAAGAAATATGCGATTTAACAGCGTCGAATATAGTTTCAAAAAGGTAAAGACTCTTTGGCAAATAGAAGAATGTTTTCTTTACAAAATTTTTATTTAAATTAGTTCTTCTAATGCTAATCGTTGGGTTAAAAATGTAGAAGATTATTTCAAAAAAACTTATCAAGATACAGAATATATTCTACTCGGCATGGATCAACTGGTTGGTGTATGTTTAGCAATATTTATTCGACGAGATCTTGCACCATACGTCAAGTATATACATATATATATATATGTGTGAAAGAAAAGAGTTTTTTAATAGTTACACTTGTTTTTTATAGAAACGTTGGCATTGATACAGTTAAAACTGGAATGGGTGGTACATTAGGGAATAAAGGATGTGTAAGTATTTATTTCCGTGCTTTGTTGACTATTTAATATTGTTTTACCGGACGTACATGTCAACAAAATTATTTCGTACTAGAACATAGTGTTATTAAAATTGAGAAAATATTAGTCGACAAATAAATGATGGCTTCGTTATTTTGTTTGATGAAAACAGTATATCATCGGATCAGTAATCATATGTAGACATAACGATTCAAGTTGTAGTTTTATTACCAAAACCAATACTATGAATAAGTTTTGTGCTCAGAAAAATTGAAGGATATGTGAATGAATTATTCACCGAGGATATTTATCTACTCGTAAATTTTAAAATGACATAAATAAGCAGATGGTCATTTTATATGATATGTGATCAGTCAAGAAAATTCATCCTATCTTTGTCCTTGTTCCGAAGTAAGTTTGATAGACTTTCGTTTCCTAATAATTTAAATAACTTCATAGTAGAATATTCTTCAAAACAACTGTACTTTAAGGTAATGATGACTATAGATTTATTTGATTTTTGGTTTAGATTGCAAAACTCTTTGATAGAATATTAATCTTTTGCATATGTACAGAATAACTTGAAGTGTTTTCATAGTTTACTAATCATTAGACGAAACATACACCTAAAACACCCTTTTCCGTTGATACTTTATGAACTAGCCGATGACAACATTTTATTGGTGATAAGAATGGTCTTTAAATTCTAATCTAACAAAGTTTTCAGAGAAAGAAAAGCTATCTATTACATATGTCATGTTTCTTTTTGGTTGTACGATAGTTGCTATGAAATACATAGACTCTTTTATAATCTTCTGAGCTACTACAAAACTAGTGATGCGCATTCGATTCAATCGTAAACACTTTAGTTGATACAAATTACACGACATCTAGCCGAAATGTATTTTGTCTACAAGTAGAAAATATATCGAAGTTATAGTTGACTTTTTCAAACTTATCTAGGTTGACTTTCACATGCTCTTCACAGGTACGCTAATGAAACCATAATGATATTTGATTAGTCACTGATAGTTCAATAAGTTCTCTACAAGTAACATCGTATTAGTAGTGCCAGATTTTGATCTTCGATCTTCTTCGGTAATATTTTTGAAAATAAATATTCCAAGGTGTGAGGCCAAAGTAATCTTCTTTCTCATCTTATTTTGTATTCAAAAAGTATCATCAGATCAGATTTTTTGAAGTAACCACCTGAAGTTAAATAAAAACTGAGCTATTTCTTAATCGATTCTGATTTTAGTCCTGGTAATTTATTCATTGTCAGTTTTCTAGTTTTCACATTCTAACACTGAAGACGATCATCAGAATTATGACCATTAGAATGATTAGAATGTAGTTAGGAATAGGGCTGGATCATTTAATTTAATACGAGTTAATTAACGGCGTTAATTAACTAAAAGAGCTAACCGTTAAAATTAACGAATTAACGTTTTGAGCAAAACCGTTAATCGTTGATATTAACAATTAACGGTTAACGCTTTTAAGCCCCCACACAGAATAGAAGCCCACCCTCTGGGTTAGAATTCTCAGTTGAAAATCAAGGTTTACTTCATGAAAAATGAACTAAAACCGATGAAAAGTGAAAGAACCAACATTTCTCTATCAAATAACGCAAAAACTGGCATCAGGGCATGCTTTGTTACTAAATTATAGCTTGCGGAACAGAGATGCCAGCAGGCCGGCCTGTCAGGCCAGATGAATTTTGAAACTCTAGTTTGGGATGATTCGTTCATATTATATTAAACTAGGCTAACAGACTAGATCAGTTCTAATTTAGTGACCTGATTTACGTCTTCTGTGTGGGAGAAAATTTTGTGGCAATACCTTTTTTTATTAATTTTCTATTATGTAAGAGAACTTATTATTCGATTATCGTTAGGAAAATAGAAACTAATAGCTGCAGCTAAAATGATTTGCCAATACAAAACTATGAGATTTGTTGGATTTGAAAAATTAGATACTTCAGTTCAACGATCTTTTTTTTGCTGGCCGGCCTGCTGGCAGCTCTGTTGCGGAACAGAGACACCCCTCATGGGCTTCTATTGTGTAGGGAGGTTTAGTTAACGCTAATTTTAAATTAACGTAAACGTACCACCCCTAGTTAGAGGTACTGGTGTGGATTTCAGTCATTACTTCATTTCCACCCATGAGTGCATTCTTGTGAACATGCTGAAATTTTACAATTTGAGTTTTCTCGTATTCATTTTCACTAGAGAAATTTACTTGAACTAGAAAATAAGTATACTAATTAGTTTAGGCATTTACTATATGTAAAAATTGATTAGCACTACAATTTTCCTTTAGAAGCTTTCAATTTCTAGTATGATTTTAAAAGTAAAGTAATGAACTATTTGAAAAGAACTTATCACATCAAACAAATTAATATTCGCTATGATATTCATATAAAAAGAAATGACAAATCTTATGATTCATTAAAATAACGATATGCAAGATTAGATTTATTTTCTTAATAGTAGAATTCCATAAATATTTTTCCAACTGATATAATTTACAGGGCAATCCACTAAAAGTCATAGAAATTCTCGCTACAATGATTATTCTTCATGTCCCATATCTTTAATGGCAGCACTGGAACTGAAGAATAGTGTGTGTAACTTGAATAACTTAACAATGGCAGCAGCTGATGATTTGCCATTTCTAATAATAATAGAATAAGGAGAAATTCAAATGACTTTTTATCTGATGATACAGGACAGAAGAAAATTATTTTGAAATACATGAAAACGATCTTTTATAGCAAGAAAATTTTGATGAAAAATACAATGGAAATCTGTATAATTCGACCTGATACGATGCACCATGTCATTTCTAAGCGTTTAGAATAGGAGAAAGCAATTATTTGAATCGTGTCACGAGCTATAGATCTGAGAATCATCTATTTAAAGTAGATGTCAAAACTAAATTGAAATAGAATTTTTTTTCTAAATCTTGCAAAGGTAATGATGAATATTGAAACTAGTTGCGTCATCTCTAACAACAGACGAAAAGATAATAGAAATTGTTTCTATTTCCATAGTTGAAAAATTTAGTTTACTAGCTCTTGTCTTTATCGAGTTATTCAACGTAAACTTACTATCTTATTGGATCCCCGTATTAATTAAATAGAGAATAAAAAATAATCTTCTTCTTCTTCTTTTTACAAATAAAGGATCTAATTAGTCAAGTCAAGTTGAATCAAAAATAATTTGCATAATTCTTAACAATATATTTCTGTTAGCATATTTTTCATTATTTATGAAAATTTACAGCAATTTTTTTCTCGATTCTATTTTTAACTTGTTTGTCTTTGTTATTTTTTCTATTATGATTCTGTTTATGGAGATAGCGACTACTCTTTTGATAAAAATCTATTGTTTTATACTAAAATCAATATGTTGCCACGTGAACAATTCGTTCTTCTATGTGAAAATTTCTTTTCTTTTTCTCTTTAGGTTGCTATTCGTCTTGTGTTACATAGTACTTCTATATGTTTTATATGTGCTCATTTCACAGCTGGACAAAATGAGTACAGTGAACGCAATAAAGACTATAAATTGATGATGGAAAAACTTTCCTTTCAACCGGTAAATTATGTTTTTCTTTTGTTTTCTTTTCAATTTCAACAATACTTATGTATACAGCCATCACGAGCAATTTGGCATGATCATATATTCTTTTTGGGTGACTTTAACTATCGATTAACAATTCCACGTGCACAAGTTGAATATTTTGTTCGAAATGGATCTTATAAAGAATTACTCGAATATGATCAATTAAAAAAAGAACTCCAAGAAAAACGAGTCTGTTCATTTTTTCAAGTTAAAAAGTTTTGAAAAAAAACGAAATATTGTTGTTTTGAAGGTTTTTCGTGATTTTGAAGAAGGTGAAATAAGATTTCCTCCAACATATAAATATGACATCGGTTCTGATGAATATGATACAAGTGAAAAAGCCCGTACACCATCATATACGGATCGCGTACTTTGGCGTACTACATGTCCTAATATTCAAATTAAACAGTTATACTATGGACGTGCTGAAGTTAAAACATCTGATCATCGTCCTGTTAGTTCAATATTTGATGCAGATGTTGAAATATGTGATGAAAAAAGACTCTATGAAGAATACGTTCAACTATATAGAAGACTTGCACCATCGAATGCGCTTATTAGATACGATATGGTTGCTAATTCAATTCAAACAAAACAACAAATAATTGATGAATTTGATTTATATATTAAAAAACGATATGGATCAGATATATCAATTGTTGATCGATTGTAAACAATTTTATTTTTATGATCTTTTTTCTAAGGTTATTCTTTGTTTCATTTTTAGTTTTGCTTCAAATCAAAGATATCTTTCGTTATATCTGTTTTTTGAAAATGGTGAACAAGTTCGACGAGTTTTAGAACCAAGAGAAGATCAAGTAAAGTAGCATTTAAGATTTCTGAATCATTTTTTACTTTATTCAACTAGATATAAGCGAGAACGAGAATATAAAATCACTTTAAAAGAGTTTAAAATTAGATATGTAAAATTTGTAGGCAAAGAGTCTATGTTACAAATGTAAACTGCCAATTACTATTGCAAATTCATTTGATTTTTTTTATATCTTTTAGTAGTAATATCAACACGAGAATGAAAGACTCAGTCTAATTTTGTCTATTTTTGTCATTCGAAATCGTAAAGAATTTGTTTTAATGTGTAGAAACGAAAGTTTGGATTCATTCGTTTCCCATGGGGAATAGTATTCATATATAATTGAAACCTGTGTATCAGTTGCATCTCATTCTAATACAAGAAATGATTACTTATTAATTTCAAGAGAATAAAGTAAAATGATACTACAAGGCTTGGTCTTAGAAGTGTTAAGATTGAAAGCATATATTCAAAAGTATATATATCATATAACATGGATTTGTGAACCAGAAATTCGTATTATATTTACTAAAAATTTCATAATAAATATCAAGACGTGGATTCTTTATTAATATTATCTTATGAATTTAATTCAGTTCTACACAATGAAACTTTTTCTAACTACATGATAGATTTAAAACCAGTGACTCAACAGTACAAATAAAGGATTTTCAGATTTTTAAATGTATTTCAACATTCATTGCATTTCACTATGACTGAAAAGAGTTTATACTGTGTTTAGTTGAACGATTAATATTTCCTAGATATCATACATCAGCGAAACATCTCATATTATCAAAAACAACTTTGCTCAGCTAGATACACGTTAAAAGCAACTATTACTTTTGCGGTTCATAATGAGCGCTTAGTGAATAACGGCTTCATGGCCCTTTTCTAGATCATCACATTTACTCTATGATTCTTGCTCTTTTTTTATGCTGAACAGAATGTTATTCTAATCATTCATTTACTCGAACACCTATACTATTGATAAAACTTTCAGTCAAAGTCGTATAGACATAATTTTAGGTAGTAAACGAGTTTTTTTAATCTTCATGCTATTCATAAAAGTCGAAAATAAAGTTTTTTTTTGGTATTCAACAGAATTTACTTTCATTTAGAGCTTTTAAAGATTCTCTCATAGTACGTACACCTATTTCAAATAGATATTGATTTCAAGCTTAACATTTAATTTCTAGTCTGATAATTGAAACTTACTTCTAATACGTATAATCTGTCAAATAAGAAAGAAGAAGTTGATTCAGAAAATTTTACCGCACTCCTAAGAGAAAAATTAACAGACAAGTTCTCATGAATTATCACTTTAGTTTCAATTATTTGAAATACAAATCAGTACGAAATAACGGTACTGTTATCATTTTATGTATTTGAAAATAAGATTTTATTGAGAGAAATTTTTAAGTTTTTGACGTTTTTTTTTTATTTTTTATTTTAGCTTCAAAGTGGAATTTACTTCAAAAAAACGTTAATCGATTTAAATGAAGATGTAGCATTAGCAGAGAGATTAATCCTTCTTTTTACTGATGTTAATCAAACAATGGATCCAGAAACGATTCACTAGTAAATACGTACATGTCCTTTTGTTTCTCATATTCTACTGATTATATATTTGTAGTGATCTTGGTGCTTATCAACAACCAGCTCGTGAATCGCTTTCAACCAATCAAGATATTCCTGTAACTAGTGCCGGTAAGAAAATGTATTACATCTATTGTTTCTTTAGGCTTTTCTTGTGTCACGCTATTGTAATACACTTTAAAAGCTCTACTACAAACTATATCTTACTTAATTTTAAAAGTCACAATAGGAATCTATCCTATTTACTATTCATTAGACTTATAGATACATCTCAATAAACTATCAATAAGAGAAAAATAACCTGTGTATGGCATGTCTACTCAACATTAAAGTATAAATTGCTTGCAACAAGGTTTTTCGCATGAGAATACAAGACTAATAGACCAAAATCATCATGTTTATTCTGCCGTTCTAGTTGATCATGATAATGATTCTGCGATAGCAAACTTATCACAATTGATTCCTATTAACAAAAATGAACAAGCAAAATACGAGATTGAAAATGATCAGTCTGTGAAAGAACTATTTACACTGTGTCTACTCGGTTCTAGCTATGGTAGTAATCGGAATTTGAATCAGAATGATTCTACAACAGATGATTTAAAGACTGATGATGATGATACTATGGATTCACCAAATATCTCAGATAATAAATATCGATCTAAAACGAGACATCATCAATCACAATTGTTAAGACTTTATGCGAAACAACACATTCCACGTCAATCAAAAAAATGATAATTATAAATAGAAGAAATATCATTACGTGAAAAAGCATTTTCTAAACAAATTCATACAAACGACATTAACTACTTCGTAAAACAGGACAAAGGGAAAGACAAAAAATAATCAATACTCATTTTTTAAATAATTACAAAAATAAACGAAATAAAAATCAACTTTTCATTATGTTTTCAAAGTCTAATCTAGTATCTATCTATATCGGTGATAGCAACTAATGATAAACTCATAAAATAGAAAATCAATAAGAATTTTGCATAAACACCCCATAAAAAATGCATGAATCTTTTAACAATCAATAAAAGAACTTACCAAATATCAATAACCTATGTAGTCAGTTATAAAACTAACACCGACGAAAGACATCACATTTCAAATAAACTTTTTGATTAAAATAAATTTTCTCTATAATTTCAATTTTAATTCAATGTGTGCTTTTAAATATTCTTTTTCGCTATATAAATCAACTTCTATTTCAAGTCTATAAAAATTATTAATAGCATTTTGTAAACATAATACATTTTCTTTTATTTCAGTTGCCGGTGACGAACTGATTTCGGCCAGTGGAAATGATGCAGATGAAAACTATCAGGACAATAATACGACTGAATTGATTTCATTTCATGCTGATCATCAAAGTTTAAGTAGTTCATCATCAAGCAATAATCTTCAAAGTCAATCCATCGACGTAAATAATAATAAAAAGAGAGAAGCATTGAATAGATTTTTAAAATTTTAGCCATTATTTAATGAAAGTTGCTTTGATCCATTTCATTTTTCTTCTCATCCAGCATCGAATACTACGAAAACAAGTAAGTTACAATATGTTTTTCCTATAATAAAAACGAAAATTTTCCATTAGATAATGATAATCTTTTTTCATTTGATCATCCCAAACCATCAGTCGGATCGAATTTTTATATCGATCCATTTGATATTGCTGAGCTGCCTTCTCGTCAAGATGATTCAAAATTAAATTTATTTTCTCAACAGTTGACAAATTCAACACACTATGACACTGATAATCATCGTAGTAAATTTTATTATCAAGCTCCACCTCAATTTATACCTACTCGACCACCACCACCAGTACCAACCATTGCTCCTAATGCATCTGCTCCCATTCCTTTTCATGATGTTCAAGGTCTATTGACATTAAAAAATCTAAGTTTAAATGCAAATAATAATACTAATAATAACAATGAGCAAATAAGTGACTTAGTTGATTTAGGAGATCCAGGCTCGCCACCTCCTAGTCCTAAGTTCGATCCTTTTGGTTGATTATTTTTCTTTTAAAGATTCGAAACCCTGTACAGGCATATTTATGTTTTCTCATATTCGAATTTATTTTTTACCATGTTGATTCTTGTGATATGTGCTAGAATATTCACTATGTTACTTCTTACGTATCATTTTTGTTAACATCATTTGTGTGCGCATATGCATTCTTCATTAACTCGCACAAGTTAGTGCCTGATTTTTATTCAAATATTAGTATATAGTGTATTTACTTTTTTTTTCTTCTTAATATTATTCATGTATTTATGCGTGATTCTATGTGCACACTAGTCCGAATAATATCATCCAGTCATTCCACATATCACTAAACAAAGAAAACAAAATACTATTTTTAACGCTTTTCTTTCTTAAATTCATTTGCTCTTTAAGTTTCTTTGTTTTTTTTCTAATTTGTAGATCAAAACGGACAACAGTCCAATTAATTCAAAATGAAATTCGATACTTTTCTCGCTACAGTTAATGACTGGGGACGATTTCAAAAAGTGAAGTATGCGCTTATTTGTTTGACATATATGCTACCACCAATAATGGTCTATACGTATACATTTACGGGTGCAGTGCCAAACTTTCGATGTGCAAATCCTGACTCGATAGATACAGATGAATATAATAATGAATCGAATATTTTGTACGATGCAATGTATAAACCAACAAAGGAGCAATGCACAGGTATAGGCACACTATTATCAGTCGTTGAATGTCAACGTTGTTATATTCAATCGAAATCTAATAATCAAGATTCTGTGGATGTACAATTGCATAAATGTCAAAACTATGTTTATGACAGAAAATATTATAAGAAAACATTAACAGAAGAAGTAAATGTTTTTGAAAATAAGCACAATTACTTCTATTTTTACTTACATTTCTAATAATAGTGGTCAATGGTTTGTGATCGTACTTACTTTCGATCACTAGCGCAAATAATATTTTTCGTTGGTTATATGGTCGGCTCAGTAGTCTTTGGCGTGTTGGCTGACAAGTAAAAATTTTTTAAAACTTAAGATCAAACGATTTTATTCTGTTTTAAACTAGATATGGTCGTCGTCCTGTAATGAGTTTCAGTTTTATTTTAATGAGTGTATCTGGATTTGTAACTGCATTTGGCCCTCAACCAATATTTGGCGTTTTCCCATCATATATCATATTTGTGGTTGCACGATTTTTACTTGCTTGTTCAACGCGAGGAATTTCTGTATCAGGTTTTGTGCTTGGATCAGAAATCGGTAAAATTACTTTTTTTTGAAGTATAAAATCTTTTCAGATTAAAAATTTATTTTAGTTGGACCAAGTAAACGTTTGCTAACTGGAATTGTCATTGAATACTTTTTTGCGTTCGGACAATTCTTTCTTTTATTTTTCGCATATAGTATTCGTACATGGAGATTGTTAACAGGAGCGATATCGTTGTTTACAGTACCATTTATATTCTTCTATTTGTAAGTTAACCTTTGATTTGAACAAAAATAAAGATAACATAATAAATATTTCATTTAGCATCTTACCAGAAAGTCCACGCTGGCTGATTAGTAATGGGCAGTTTGATAGAGCTGAAGCCATTTTACGTGGTATTGCTAAGACTAATAAACGCCCATTTGATCAAGATGCTTATGAACAAGTTAAAGAAGAACAAAAAGTGGTTAGTTAAATTCTCTTATTTAGCAATGAGCTAATGGTAATTCTCACCTATACACCAAACTATGCTAAACAGTATGAAAATATAATAGAACAATGTTGATCTAAGATTCATTTCGGTTGTTTTTACCGATATGAAATCTATTTCAAGAAAATAACTGACTTGTTTAAAAACATGACAAATCATGAGAACTAAACGTTTGTCGAATAAGAATTTCAACAACCACTTATGAATTCAAATCTCTTGATTTCAAGTGTCACTAATCTATTTTTTGTTGAATCAGCTACTTTCTTAAAATCATATCTCTGATCGAAACAGCAAAATTCAATTGAAGGCAATCACATATTTATCAAGTGCTCATCATGAATCTTTAGGTACAGTGATAAAAACAAAAAGGTATTTTAACCACGGTGTGTTTCTTATTTATTTTTCTTGTAAAACTTTAACTATCTAACTTAAATTCAGATAATAATTTTTATACTCGTATCGATTTTTCTATCAAATACGTTCGGTAGTAAGATTTCATGTATAAACTATGATAATAAAATGTCTCGAAAATGCGTATAAAACTATTTTCAAATCCCAGAAAATTTTACCAAATCTGTTTTTCAATAATATCATCTTCAATAGTGCCCCAAATTGTTGACTGAAATGAGTTTGGATGCTTTTAATTTGTTTCCGAAACATCGTCGAGCCTACGATAGCTTCTAGTTTTATTCCGAATTTTTGAAATTAAGCTCCAAGAAAGTCTTCTGCTACTTGAAAACTATTGTATATGAGTTTTTGACCAACTTCTCTATCTTGGTGCATAGATAAAACGTTCACATGGAATATATTAGACAGAAAAATTGATTTTCAATTAAAAGTATTATCTGAATTTGAGAAAAATGTTTTATATGACAAAAACAAAAAAAAATTAAAAACAATACATATTGGTTATCATTTTTCCAATTATCTGACTTGTTTAGACCGATGTAGTGTCATACGTATCTTCCTGATAGTATACTTAGGTAATTATTTTTGTTTTTTTAAGAGCATGATGGATAAGCATAATCAAGAAGGTATATTAGGTTTATTCAAATCCAAGATTATGTTTTTGATTAGTATGAATCTATTTTTTCAATGGTATGAATCAGACATGAAGAAAAATATGAAAAAATTATTTTTCAATTTAAATTTCTACTTTTAGGCTCGTACAAAATTTAGTCTTTTATGGAGTTTCACAAAATACTGGTAAGATTTATAAGGTTGACTTAGATAAATAATTTAATAATGAAAATTTTTAAGGTTCATGGGGTTTTGATCCATATCTATCGTTTATGCTTAGCGCAACAGTTGAATTACTCGCATATATCCTAGTGCATTGCATACTTGATCGTGTTGGTCGTAAATTACCTTACTGTTTATTTGCTATACTCTTTGGCTTAGTTGCTTTAGCAGTTTTACCGATACAAAAATTCATGAACGACAATAGTTTTGGTTTGTCCATTTTGCTTGAATACTTTTTTTTCGAATAAAAAATCTTTCGTTTCTTAGCTAAAACGATGTTGATGTATGCAATACAAGTTTCATTAAAATTTTTCGCATCAGCAACATATGCTATTATATATATTTATGCAAATGAACTTTTCCCGACAAATGTACGCAATACAGGCATGGGTATTTGTTCAATGGTGGCACGTATTGGAGCTATTATTGGAACCTATTGCAATGATTCATTAGTCAGTTTGTAATATTTATTCGAAATTTGTTAATTCCTTTTTTTAATAATAGGCTCGTATCTGGATAAATCTACCAGTGCTTCTTTATGGTATTGTTTCACTAATAGCTGCAGTATTAGCTTTAATGTTTCCTGAAACATTAAATAAACCATTGCCACAGACAGTTGCAGAAGCTGAACGAATGTCAATGATTCGGTAAATAAATCACATAATTTTATTTGCTTCTTTTGGCCTTCTTTTATTTATTTGTTTTATTTATTTATGTGTTTGTCCAATTAGTATTCGAATTGGAAAACCTCAAAGTACAAATACCGATGGCACTGAACGTGAAGATCAATCATTAGCAGGAAATAATGAAGATAGTACACTCAAAGATTTATTGCAAGGAGATAATATAGATGATCGTCATTTGTAAACCAAAGACATGACATAAAGATTCCATTTTTTTCGAGAATTTTTCTTTCTCAGATATTAATCATTCATTCTCATATGGGTATGTGCACATTCATTTGTTTTCTCATGGGAACATCTTATTGCTAGGTTTTTATTGTTAGATTTTTTTTTCTTCGTTTATTGTTGTTGTTGTTGCGAAATCTACATTTTATGGATGCTGATCGCTTTTTGTGCTCCCTTTTTTTGTTTGAATGAAATGATTTAGTAACTAGTATTTCTTTGCCATTTAGCATATCTACGCTCTGTCTTTTTCTTGTTGCATATTCTTTAAAAAAAAATAAAAACATACTTTACCTAAGCTATTGATTTATATGTATAAATTATGTCTCATCTGTAAAGCCACTGATCCCACTTTATTCTTAGTTCTTACTAAAGCACGACATATGGCCATGAATTACAGGGACAATTTTACAAAAGAATTAAAATATTTGAACATGTCTGTATCGTTGTCCGACCGCGAAATTCGAGGTTGCGAATATGCAAACATTGACTGTATTTCACTTATTATTATTATTATTATTATGCGTATATATGTACGCATATTCTCGCTCATTCCCTAGGAAAAATGCGTAAGCATCAAATTTCAATTCGATGCGAGAACTTGACATTGTCCTCGTCGTTGTCGTTGTCGTTGACACTCGATCTGTGTGCATGAGCATGGTACCACCATTATTCTTTTCTTTATGCTCATTTTATTGCCTATTTAAACATAAAGAAAAGGTTCAATGATTAAGTACAATGATATGATGCAATCAAAAGTAGTGATTCACAACAAATTCAGCCGAACTTTTGACCGAAAATTGACAAAAAAATGGAGGCTTCCTCTCTTTCTTCAGTATTTCTTTTTCTCTTTTCAACCACTAATTATATGCAGTTCAGGATATAAGGAATACAATTACTCTTTGTATGAAGGTACCCTCTTTATATATATATATATATGCGTGTGTGCCAACTGCTACTAGTTTTTGTTCTTTTTTCTTTTTCTTCTTTTTTTTTTAGTTTTAAGGAAGCATGTTGCCGAGCAAGCATTTGTGTCGTGTTGAGATACAAATTTTTTATTATGCCCTTTTCTTTGCAAGCTGTCGGGCGACGAAATGTAAGAATAAAATAAAACACATTGTGTTTTTTACAATCCCAACATTGAATGTGCGGAAGCCACAATCCAACGTCTATACCACTAAAGAAACGTAAAAAAGAGAGAAGAAGCAAAAGAGAAAATGAAAGAATTGGCTGATGACGTAGTGAAATAAATTATCCTGAAGTCTACGATAGACCGACATCACTTTACCTTGTTTTCTTCATTTATTTTAGTCTACGAGTAAAACAACGAAACTAGAACCGTCTCGCGTTTTTTCTCATGAAGGTTCTTAAACTGGATATTGTCTTTTTTTTCTGTAGACCACAAACTCTTATTCATTTGGTTATAAGGGAATTCATCTTCCTTTGCGCGTTTCTTTTGTCATCGCGGTAAGTGCATCTCCTTCGTCACCCCGACCTCTTCCGTATCGTGCGGTTTTTTTCTTTTTTCAATGACACCTTTCAATATTTGTCGACTCGGTTTCTTCTTTAGCGTGTATGTACCTTTGTTTTGCCTTGAAGTTAAATCACTTCTTAACCATTCTCGGTTTTGAACGCGACAACATAAGAAGTAAAGTGAGTATCACAATGAATAAATGATGGATATTATTCTTATTTTTGTTGTTATTGCTTTGATAAACAAGTGCTTATACATTTAATTGAATTTCTGCATAGGCTACATCCTTCATTAATTCTTTATTTGTAAATACGTAGTAATATATTCAACTGAGACATTGGTAGAACAAGAAAAAGAAGAAGAAAAATAACATAGCTATACATTAAAAACTGTTCGTCATGCTAATTTACACTTTCGAGTAGCACTAAAGGTTGCAAACAACACATACACGAATTTTACCTTTCATGTATGTTTTGTATATGTATGTCTTATCTGATTCGTAAGAGAAAGAAAGAAGAGGCCCCTGGATAGTTTCTTTATTCGAGTCGATCGAACAAAAGAACTCCTATATATATATTTTTTACACCTACACACATACATACATACATACATACCTATTTCTCTTTTGGCAAGTTGCTTGCTCTAAGACATCAAAAAGAGAAGAAAAATGCAGAAGAACACAACGACGACCAGTGATGATGACGATGATGATGATGATGGTGGTGGTGGTGGTGGTGGTTGTGGTGGTGGTGGGGCGTTTGTTGTTGTTCTTCTTCGACGACGAGATATACCATGCAATACATTATACATACTTAACAGAGAAAAGGGTAGAGACGTACAGAAGAGGAAGAATAGAGAAGACAAAGTTTGTTTTCTTACTATCGCTCTCTCTCTCTCTGTCTCTCTCTCTCTCTCTGTCTCTCTCTCGGTCTCCCATTTTCAAAAAATAAAATACAACAGACACACAGAAAGACTGACTAGTTTTGTTTAGCTAACAGCGAGTATCTCCATCACTCGAGATCGTGTTTCATTATTGACGTAGCTTTTTGTTGATAGCACCGTTCTGTATAGCTTTTATTGGTAAGTACTGATCTGGACAAAATCATAAATTCTTTTTTTTCTTCTATGTGCTGAGAAATTACGTGCAATAATAAAGTTTTAAGTGTACGTTTGTAATGTTAATTTGACTCGTTCATATAATGTACATATTCGTTCAACATTGTTTGCATATCTTACGTTAATAATACATGTTTTTTTTTCTTCTTCTAGTCATTATCTAGCCGAGAACAATCGCATCATCTTTTATTTTCTTCTTCTTCTTCGCCTCTCTTTCGTTTTCTCCTATTTTTGAAATGGGACGATAAACGATAGGTACAAACCATAAGAACAAGTATTTATATCTTTCATATTTTATAAAGAAGATCATTATCACTATGACTATTCGACAACAAAATGCTAATGAGGAGCTTGTTCATAAGCTTCGTTTAATGCTCAATGATTTACCAACACTTCGTACACGAGCACTAAAAAAATTAAAACATTGGCGAGAAGCAGCTATCAAAAGACTTCTTGAACGACAACGTGAACTTGAGAAAACTTTATTAGATAAATTTGAGCGACTTGAATTTGATACACAATTATTTGTTGAAAAAATTGAGCGTAAAAAAGCAAATCCACAACGACGATGGCAAAGCGAACCATTAGATTATCATAATAAAAGTGAAATTGATCGTATATCGACAAATTTGCGATCAATTCGTAAAGAATTAGAACAATCAAAATTAATTTTAGCTGGTAATAAATTTGATGATGATATGAATAAATTACTAGCTGATGATTTTATACCAGCAAAATTATCAAATATATCTCGTCACAATGAAAATTCACCAACAAAAACTGCGGTACATAAAAGTTACGAAAATAATGATCTTGGCTCAGAATTAAAACGAGTACTTGAAATATGTACAAGTCCACGACGTTCATCATCATCATTATCAGCCGATGAGGTAAGAAATCGAAGAACAAAAAGAAAATGCCCTTTTTTCTCTTAATTTAATTACCTAATATTTTAAATAATCATGAGAAGAAGGAAAAGAAAAATGAATAGATTTCGTTACAAACACTTGAGTAATAGAGGAAGAGTGAAAAATAATCAAATTAATTCATTTTACATATTTATATATTTCTTATTTTTGTTATGAGAATTTTCGATATGCCGGAACAAGTGCACTTGTAGTTGAGAATGATGAGCATAACGTCTATTTATTTAGTATGCATAATTGCAAATTTCTTTCTTCATCTGTTTTTTTTTAAATGAACAGCGCATGATGGTAAGCCCTTCACTTAAAGTATAGTGTATTTATATATATGCACCTAGTATTATTATTATTATTATTATTATTATTATTATTATTATTATTATATAATGATATGATTTGTTTGGATAATTGGGGTTTCTTCTTTATTGCTTAAAGACCTTGCTTTTTAAATTGTATAATTTGTATGAAGGAACATAAGTTTTGAAATAATATTATTGTCAATGAAAATTTTTCGATAAACACAACAAGGCACTTAAAATATATTTTATCATCATCATATGAATATTCGATTAAGGCCATTTCACTTCATTCTTTTTTCTTTTCGTCGTTGATGTATTTCTGTTCTCAAATATTTAAATATGTTCATCGAAATTTATGTAGATGAAGTATGGTTTCATACTACCAAAGCCTAAAGTATTATTAACAAAGAAGAAGAAGAAGAAGAAATTTGATGCACATCAACCAAATTTAGTCTCGAAAGCCAAGGTCAGTTTGTAATATACGAATGAATGATTTGGTGATGGGAGAATGTTATCATATCAGTTTCGTTTATATATCGACCTTTGTACATTCAAAAGGCTATTTTCGAAAGATTGATCAATTTCGATCGTATCAATACTAGAGATGATTATATAACGGGTATAGATTATAAATGTCCATATTGATTAGAATCAAAATGATATTAATACAAAAGAACGTAGTATTTTAATGAATGAATGAATATCTATTGGTTAGTGTAGTCAATGATAATTACAGTCATTTTCTTTTTTTTTATAGTTATCACCATTACCATCTATTGACCATACAGAGTATTCGTATGACGCGAAATCAAAACAGACAACAACTAAAGCAACTAAATCTTTTCAACCAAAACCAGGTTCACAAACTGTAGGTATACAGAGACGCAATTCTCGTACAATAACAAATGTTTCGATACAACAACCAAATATTTCAACAAATATCAATGATCAAAAAGATAAAAATGAAGCAAATAATAATCCCAAATTATTTGCATTCGAATCCTTTGATGATTCTATTCGACGTTTTCAACGGTTACGTGAAATAAGAAAACATTTACGAACAAAATATGACGACCGATCACAAAAGGTTTGATTTTAATGAGAAAAAAAAGAACGTGAACAGTTCAAATTCTAAATTCTTTGATGTTTTCTTTTTCTTTATATTGAATCATCATTTAGCAATCAACTGAATCTATACTAACAACATCAACAAATGCTATTGAAAATACTGAAGCAATATCTGATAGTCGTACTGGATCTCAACAAAAATCAGTAGGTAATCTCAATCGTCCAATATCCAATGGTACTCATTCTATGCCATCAACACCCATAACTATTAAATCATCAATATCAGCAAGTACAACAACAACACCACCACGAAAAAATGGCGAAACTCGTCATACATTACTTGCACGTGAACCTGTTAGTATACCAATTGAACGAGTGGGAAACATATCAAACTCTGATGTACTTGAACTATATGATAAAGCAGTAAATAGTGTTCAAATAAGTAATGATGTTTTAAGTACACGTGATCGACGACATCGTTCAAGAACAGTTGAAGTAAATCAAATTCAAGCTGTTGATAATCAGATATATGGATGTCCATCTCAATCTAAAATTAAACAGCAAACATATCATAGATCTGGATCACATAAACATCGTCATCAACGTTTATCATTTCGTCGTTTAAGCGAAGATACACAAGACAAACAATTACAATTACGACAAAATAATGATAATCATAATGATTCTTCGCAAAACGGTTCAAACGATGCATGGCTTGATATAGGACAAGATCATTGGACGAATCTATTAGAAAATGGTTGGAGACCAACAACGACTACGCCTGGTGTTAATCATATTATCATTCATGATTCAGGTTTAACTTTTTTTCCTTTAATAAAATCTATTCAAACTATTACACTATTTTTCTTTGGCGATCTTCAGATACTAATCATTGTAGGGAAAATAAAAAACAAAATCTCAATATGAAAATTATCGACCTTTATGAACAAATATCACGATCTGACTATATTTCATTGTTTGAACAACTGGAATTTGCTTACGGTCGTACAATCAATCTAGGCAATGAATTTTGGCGTTTCCTTGAAATCAATGGCAATCATCATTTGTGTCTTTATCATCAACTTAATAAACAATTTATTATGTTTAAACCGGATGTTTCACTTTTATGTTTACCATGGTCATACGATGGTATTATTGATGTATCATGGTCAAAAACAACAAATACATGGGTTGTTGCTACACAGACACAAATTGTAAGTTTTCTTCTTTTTTTCTTCTTGGGACGTATCTAAAAATAGCTCAATAAAATTTGTTTGTTTATAGATTATTTGCAATCATTCATTCAGTAAAATTCTTCAATCAATTGATATCAATGGTGATTGGCCTAAGCGTATAACATCATGTCAATCGTCGATTTTTCATACATATAAAATTCCATCATCTTCTTTAACATCTCCGTTGAGTTCATCTCTGAACTCGACGTCCCATAACGATCGTCCACAATTTCTACTTGAACGTTATGATTATAAATTAAATTCGATGGGTAAACATATTCTTGAATCATCAACAATATGGGATATTGAAGCAGACGATGTTACCGAACATTTAGCCGTTTTATGTGATGTTGCTTTACTTATATTTGATTACCAATTAAATCTGCTAAAACAAATTGAAGTGACTGGATTTAAAGTAAGTACGGATCATTTTGGTGGTTGGATTATAGCAGATTACAATGCATCATGTATATGGCAAATAAGACGAAATGAATATCTAAAAGCAAATAAAATTTTACATGTTGAACGACCTTGGTCAGCTATAATTGATCAAAGTACATGGACATTAGTTACATTAAGTGAAACACAAAATCGTGCTAAACGTTTACTATTTTTCAATCTGAAAAATCTTCCTGTATCACTTTTAACAGCAAATACAACTCGATCACAATCTCAATTATCGATTTCGACATCATCTACAATGTCGAATTTATCAACATAAACAAATAAAACAGTTTAAAATTTTAGTTTTCTTTTCTTTTCTTTTTATGTATGTATAAATATATCTATTTATCTGTAATACCGTTCTGCTCCATTTGGTTTTCTGTTTTTTTTAACGCCGTTGTTGTTGTTCGATTACTATACCTCAAGAAATATTTCTATTATAGTTTATATAAACTGTATTTCAGCACCAACTGTTTTCGAGTAATTTAAAAACATATGAATAACTGTCAACTATTGCACAAAAAAAAGCAAGTTTTTAATATTGTTGTTATTCAGGCAGAGCACTACTCGAAATCTTAATAACAATCTATTATTGTTTTTCTTTCTGTAACACCAACTATCGATCGAGTATAAATATTTTCAAATAGCGATTTAGATAATCAATAAAATTCTCTATCAAATAGACTACATATTAAGATTTCATTGAATATGCTAAATGAGAAATGTTTTAAATCCATAATTCTTATGACTTTCTCTTAGACGGTTAAAACGACTGAGAGACAGAGAAGCAAATGTTCTTGGAAATTCGCTGAAAAGTAAATATTTAAAAGCAAATTGTCTTTGTTCGACGTAGAACACTGTAAAAATGTGATGGTTCATCTTCAATATTCAGAATTGTTTTTTTTCTAGATAGAATGCTTTCTTTGACATGAAAACGATAGTGATTAAGTTTTTAGTTAATTATGTTAAATGAGCTTAATTGATCGGACTCGTTTCTACCTAGTTAGAAGTAGTCATAAGCAAAGATAAAGTTTTCAACTGATATCAACTTTAATTTTGCGAGATGTTTCAAAATATCGAGCTTCATCTGGCTGTACAATGTTTATGGGATCCGTCTCGTTTTTGTTTTATGACAAAGAAGCAACATAGTAACTGATGATATTTAACTTGTTGTTTTCAAATTCAAAAATATCGAAAGATTGATAATCTAAATCTATTCTTATTGTGACCAAACACAACGTAATCATAAAATATATCAATATTTATAACTGAAAATTCAATCGTATATTCTGATTGCGATGATTTTTTTCATAATTAAATAAAAATTTTCATTTTCACAAACTGAAACATACATAATCTGTCTATAATTTTTATTTTTATTCGAATCTCACTACAACCATAGACTTGATGCCTAGTTCAGAAACAACAAATGAAATGGATACATTATTCTGATATATGTTTTATTAATGTATTGTTTGTGATAGCACGCATACTTTTGACAAATGAGTAATGATCTATGGCGGTCTGATAAAAGATTCTTTGTTATCTTATTTATTTAGCAAATATATTAACTATTAACATAGCAGCTGCGATAAGAGAGAAAACTAAGAAATAACTACAACAATCTTTGTTTTAATTATACATGAATAGTTCTTTGAAATCGATAAAAGTGAACAAGCATTCACTAGATAACTACGTCATACAAGTTAAATTATTGTGAATAAAATAAATTAAAAGAGAATATAGTAATCTTCACAACTGATTACAAGCAAACTTAACGGCAATAAAATAGCGTGTTATATTACTAAGCTTACTATAAGATGTTCTCTCATGTTTATTGACAATTTATTGCTACTATGTTTAAAGGATCGTTTTGCATACATTCATTAAGCGTAGAAAGAATACTAAATGCAAGAGTGCCGTATTATCTACACGGTTCGTTATTAAAACATTGGTATCTGTGTGACATTGATATTATGCGATTATGTATCGACATGACATCTTTGTGAATGAGGAATTTAGTATGAAAATAAATAATTATATTGTTTTTTTCAAATCACAGGTTTTAGATTCAATGATAAGTAGTATCGGAAGTCGTAACATTTAAGAATGAATTCTTAAGGCTCTTTCTATTTGTCATCGATTTTAGTTTGATACTTTCGAATAGTAAAATCAATGGCAATTATTACTTTAGTAATATGTAAGTAAAAAAAATAATCTTTTGTTGCACTATTATAGAAATTTGATCTTGTTTTCGATTAACTAACAAGCATCATATCAATCATAACTACTGAAAAAATAAACTCTGTAAAATGGCAATCATTATTTGTTTTGTGATATAGGTACACGAGTAGAATCGATAATTGCACCACAATGCACAAAATCTACATGAAACTAAAGTTCACTAACAACTGGTTTCCTAGGCTTCGATAAAAAGAATTTTTCGGCATCTTGAACATCGAAATTCGATTGGATGAAACTAGTGATGCCGTCATGAAGAATGCAATAGTAAGATGTGTTTAATTGCTTTATTTCAAGTACTATAATCAGCAATAAAATGCACTAATATCGACTAAAATGAATTGTCTAGCGTTTTATAAAACAAATAACAAATACTTCACAAGAAATGAAATACAGTCGAGATTGCAGTGTTTGGAACAGAATAACTATAATAAATATACCTACATATGAAATCAATCTTACTGTATCGATATCTGATTGTGTTTTAGCGAACAAAAGCAAATGAACTTTAGTTGATGAAACGAAGATAAAAACTATGAAGGAAAAATGTCATTCGTGCGTTGTCTGAAAGAACTTTTATATCTGAACTCTAGTTAGAAATTTTCTCATCTTAAAATTCTGCTCTGCACTGCAGGTTTAAGTAGAGTATGATTGACCTGTAAATTCTATACTACAATTTCCTCTTAGATTATACTCTTTGCAATAGGACGCTAACCCTGCAATACTCGACAGGGTTACTCCGTACAGTTCTTCAATAGCTTGTATTTGTCGTGGGAAGGTATTTGTATGAAAGTGGAAGCTTTGAACATAATTATATATAACTTTTTCATTCTTTTCATTGCATACTTTTTCTTTTTCCTATCCTTAAATAAATACTTCGGAGCAAAAATTTTCATCGACTCATTCAAACAGATTTGTGAAATAAAAATCTTGAGAGTTTTTCTCTAAACTAAGAAGTGAATTAAGCTTGTTTCAAAAATTGTCTTTTTCGTTAATCTTCAAATACAAAAAAATATCTACATTTATCTATGTACAATATACAAAACTTTTACTAGTGTTCATTGTTTCTTTGAAATAATTATTTTGACATACTAGTGCTAAAATAGTAAAAGAAAATCTCCAAAAACAAAAACAAAAAAACAAAACAAGCCTACTGTGTATTGATTTGTTTTTTTTCGAGTTGAGCACGTGTCGTAATATGGAATGCTTCAATACAAACTGCTTCTACAAGATCAGCAGGCCATTTATTAGGTGTAATCATTGTTGGTTGTTGAGGAGTAGAAAATAAATGTAATGATGGTATACAATTGCGTGCAAGCGTAACTGAACATAAAGAAAACGAAGTTTTCGAAGCAGGCATTTTAATTTAGAAATAAACTAGGAATAACTAAAACAACATAATATTTTTTCCCGTTTTTCTTTTAAACTAGTACTCGTTTACCTCAATGAGGAATGTCGGAATACTAAACAATAACGACATCTATTAAATATAGGACAATTCATAATGACACTGAATACTTTTATATGAATCGATGTTGAAAACCGAATAATTCATTCATAGATAGATTTCGTGGTTAAATAAGGTTCGCAGATATAATTAACTGTTGATCCATAATATATCGATCTTGATGGAATTGACTTTTCTCGTTCTGTCTCTTTCTTTTTTCTTTGAGTCTTATTATAACGTTGCTGGCACCAAATTTCTTCTACATGACTTTTCTCTACAGCTGACTAACATTCAGTTGCTTCCTACTATGTACTGCTACTATTACTACTGCTACTATTGAACATACACTATTCGAGACTTTAAATGAATTAGCAGAAGTTATGTTTAGATTCGTTTTATTAAGCTGAATAGAAGGTAAATGAATTAACACATTTTGTTCAATACTATGTCGATCAAAAAAGTTCATTTTCGATGAAGTTCATCAATAATCGAGTTCATTTGTGTTTTGAAAACAAACTATCCTTCTTTTGTTTTAATGTCTTAATGG
The DNA here is from genome assembly GCA_900239745.1 of Rotaria magnacalcarata. NCBI lineage: Eukaryota > Metazoa > Rotifera > Eurotatoria > Philodinida > Philodinidae > Rotaria > Rotaria magnacalcarata. The sequence continues at coordinate 142,020 of OENM01000029.1, forward strand.
AGATTTTTGTCTACCTAAAGTACAATAGATATAAAATATCTGAATTCGTTATCTATGACTTGCCAACTAATATACTGGTAGGTGGGAAAGTATTTCTGACTCTGAGCAAAAGAATTTGTATTTAAGAGTAGAAGGTCGTATAAAATAATTCTAGAATATTGACCATCTGCGGGTCAAATTGAAGATTTCGATGACAAACTATCCGATTTTGAAATATGATCTGTGCATGATCTGTAGGGAATCAAATATTTGCATCTAAAATTATTCACTTTTTTTATATCGCGATTCAACAGTTCATCATTTCACAGAGAAAAAGTTTTCTTTCTTGATTAAAGTGAACATTTCAGCTCTATTTCCTCGTATATTTGAAAGTGATAATGCCACAGATATTTCTCTTGAGTTCTTTTTTTTTCTTTTCTTTTCTTTTCTTTTCTTATATGTGAAACATATTTTTTTCTTATGTAACTTGACGAGCTCTATTCAACTATAATAATAAAGGAAAAATAAGCCTTGGTTAAATTTACAATTCTTAGCACATTAGTTATACTTGAGATATCTCAAAGTACGAACATCTCAGTCTGTACACGTCATAAGCAGCTCACATTTTTAATTAGTTATTTGACCGATAAGGCCTCTGATTTGACCAGAGGTTGTTGAATGATCTTCAGTTATAAAGCATATCATTCCATTGTTAGTAAACACATAGTGATTCATGAGGTGATGATTAAAGTGAAATGTGCAAGATTAGATCGAAAAAATCATTTTTTACAATTAGAATCACCAAGAAACTTCGAGGAAAAAAGTAAGAATCAAAGAAATCTACCATTTTTGACATAAACTGATTAGTTTTCTTTTTCATAATGATATGGACTAATTCTATTACATTAGTCTCGTCCTGTTTTTACTAAACATTCCGACTTCTAGATTTCTATTCTCATTAATTTAATTAATATATAAATCTTTTCCTCAATCGATACAAGTTCTATTAAAAATGGATAATTTTCAGTAAGCCTCCTCTCCACACAGAATGATCATATCAACTATTTATGTTTATCAGACAGCTGTTCATATAATCAAACAAGACAAATATTAATATCTGACGATTCATGCCTACACACAATATACACATCCATATATATATATATATGTATAAGAGGAGAGTGAGAGAGAGGGCAATCTACCAATTGATTAGATTCCCCATGATATTTCCCCATCTTCTTTTTTCTCATACATTTCTTCTTTTTCCTCCCATCTTTATTGTCCGTCTGAGTGCTACTTTGTGTATGTCTATTGGTTGTAGACTCGAACGACCAGTCGATTAGACACGGTCACTCTATAGACAAAGAAGAAAGAAAGAATGAAAATGGCATATGTAGAACACGCGCATTTTTCATCATCAACTTCACACATCACCGATTGAAGACGGCTTTACATACACATCAAGATAAATGACGTTTTTCTTTCTTTCTTTTTGTTGTTTATGTTTGCGTATATATTTACACGTTCAAGTAAAGACCGAGGAGGAGCCCAATGATGTCAATTGAATGACGCAGTCTGATATATATGTTGTCTGGAGACTGTACTGTAGAATGTCCAATTCTACCCATTCTCCTTCTATTTGAAAGAGAATCGAGGCATATTTCTAATGGCTTCTACTATTTTGCAAAATTTGAGGTAAAGAAAACAGTTCGTTTATTCATTCGTTCTTTATTTGTGGTTATTACTCAATTTCTATGTAATATAATTTGCATATTTGCTATTGTTTTTCATTCCTCCACCCTTCGAATTTTTTTACAGATGTATCACTTTCTTTTCATGCGTACGACTTTTTCTGCAAAGTTGTTTGTGCGTCGTAATGACATGAGTAATATTATGAGAATGCGATCATATATAGCTAAGCTATGCAAATGTGCAATCTCATTTTTATTTATATATATAGCATTCTACGCTTCATTGATTTAGAAAAAAATGTATATTTATCATTATTAAACAGAAAACTTTCAATGGCGAATCAAAATGACCACGTATCAATTCACATGCCAAAATATGAGGTAAGAATTTGAATTTGTTTTTTATTTTTAATAAAATTGTTATTCTGATAATGTATAGACAACACCGATTCATTTTGTTACTCCAACATATAATGTTTCAGTAGATATAGCTGAAATACAAAATTATATTCGTGAGGTATTAATAAGAAGATAATCGCTCTCGTATTCTTTATGTGCATACGGATTTTTATTGAATAGAAAGCAGAAAAAAATTTAAAACAATGTGAATCTTTTGAAGTATCATTACCACCATCCATTACTGGTATTACTGATGAGTCAACAAAGGTAAGATAACGTTGGCATGATAGAACTATTGAGTAAACAATTTTTGATTTAGATTAAATTCAACTCATTATTTCAAACTCCAACATTAAATGAGCTTGAGACCCTATCGACTAATCCTGATGGATCATCGAAAAAATTAAATGACGAACAACTTAAAGCAGTTTTACAAGCCGGGTAAGTGCATAGATATATAAATATATTTTTTCGTTTTCAGTACTAATAATTCATATTATTATAAATTGTTTAATACAGAGAATTTGAAGTACATAGTATTCATTTTCCTGGTCAAAGTCATCGATGGAAATTAAGTAAATTACTTCAATCGGGTGTTCAACCAGCCAATGATGCACTCTTTAAAGTTTGTCTTTTCTAAATAATTGTTGAATTTGCAGATGATTTTAATATTACTGTTATTTTTTAGGAATTATCTTGGGCAGTTTATATGCTTATGATATTTGCTCGAGATCGTGTTTTATCGAATTGCTTTAGTTTTAAAGCAGTTTTACGATCATGGAAGACAGGTTTCGTTAGTTTAATAGGCAGGTTTACTTTTCTTTCTTTTTCTATGGAATTAATTTATAACAAGCATTGTTTATCATAGATGCCCTTATTGGGTTACCGGCAGTTGAGTCAGCTGGTATCGATTTACAAGTAGAAAATGAACGAAACAAATTTTTAGTTATTGAACTTTCTCCAAATGTAAAATTTAAAATATATTCAAAGCAAAAAAAATAACGCTATTTTCTTTGTTTTTAATTAGGAAAGTGAAAAAGAAATGCACGAAGCATTCTGTGCACAAATACCAATTCTATTGGAAATGATGATTGAACATGAGAAATATGCACAACGGCAAGAAAAGGTTTGACATTTAAATTGCCAAAGAAAAGCATGCATTGCTTTCAATGACATGGACTTCATTTTGTTTTTCGATGAGTGTCATGAAAGAAATTTGAAAAAATTCTATAAAGGCATCTAAAACTAAAATTTTGATAAAAGTATTTTTATTTTTACAAAAAATAACTGGTAGCATTCAATATACAAAAAATAATGCCTGAAATGTTTTGAATAGCAACAAAAAAACTAGTAAGATATTTGCCACATTGAAGAGTCTGAGACTGTACATAAAATAAATTGGATTGATCACACTGAATTAGCCTAATGTAAATGACATTTTCATCTCTCTGAAAGTCTGTCGTATAAAAAAAATGGAAATTTTCATGCCTAAAAAAATTGAGAACTTGACTCTAAAAAAGAGTATTTTTACGCGAAAATCCAAATATTTATAAATGAACACTGTATAAGACTATTACTCATACTTTGCTGCAGTATAATGGTATATTTCAAAAGCAAAAAATCTTAAATAATTACAGATTTTTTTTTCGCTATTTAACCAATGCATTTTAGAATATCAAAACTTTACTGGAAGACTGGATATATTGTTTAAGATAATTTTGCTCATTAGAATAAACATTGAATTACCGTTTTGTTGCTAGCCTTCCGCTACAGAATTCTCATTTGAATAAAAACAGAACACAGAATTTCATTGTCTTCAAGTTTCGAAATAATTTCTCAGTAACAATAGCATTCATATACAATGTTGGTTGCTGTTAAATTAAGAATATTAATTTTAAAAATTAAATTCATAGTTTCACTAAACTTGACGTTCTCTATCTCTGTATATGTAACAGAATATAAAATATGAATAGTAAAAGATTCAAAAATTACATTTAGTCTTAGTCTAATTTTATTCATATGTTAATAGTAACTTGAATAGAAATATTATTTCTTTTAGAATATTCCACCACGTATGCTACCATATCCCCATCATTTTGTAACACCTAATAATATTGAAATTGATCTTCGACTGCACAATAAAAATCTTCAAACAAAACTGAAATCAATTATTAGCTCGCTTCTGAGTAATAATACACCAAAAGGTTGGTTTATTGCAGCAAAAAGAAGATTAATTAATCAATATAGAAGTAAAAGATTATTTTTCTCGTTGTACAAATTTTCCTTGTTTCTTTATAATTGCAGACGAACAAAGTGAATTAGGTTTATCAAAAGAAGAAATTGCTAAACGAGTTCAAACACAATTAAACGTTGAATATGCTGAACGAGCATTTGAAACTATTGAAAATTCTCGTGAAATCGAAAATCTATCACCTGGTCTTGGCCGTTTATTAGTTGCACAAGCTCGTGCTATATTAGTAATGAAATCAGTTGTTCAAAATTTAACTGAAGATCTAAAAAAACATCTTACAATGGTATTTTTCTTTTCTACTTATTCTATTACATATTGATAGATTGAATTGAAAAAAAACAACTTTAGATCAGAGAAAAACTAGTTAAAGAACATCCAATAAAATCGAAAATTAATCGTTGGATTGAGACAAAATTATTTGAAGAACGAATCAATTATATTCATCAACATGAATGGGATGCACATCAATTATCCATTGATCAGTGTAAAACATTAGGAAACCAACAAGCCGCATACTTTATTCAACGAGATTTAACATTTAGACAAGATGTAATCAAAAAGAATAATTGTCATACTCATCCATGAAATTGTTTCTTTTTGTTTATTTTAGCATGAATCAACTCTTCGTCTTAATCTTAAATCACCTGTTACACCTCAACGAACTATTGATTGTAGTCGAGCAATATGGTTTCGAAGTAAAATTAAATGAAGGATATTTACCTGTTTTAAATCTTTTTTTCCAGAAAATTGGATCGTTGAACGAACATATCCATTACCTACTAAACGAATTCCAACCTTATTTGCGAAATACACATATTCAAATGAAGAAGAAGAGAGACGACAACGATTGATTAGCTCTGAAGTAATATATCGTTACATTTCGACTGGGTCTTTTTACACTGAGAACATGTTTTTATCCTCAGAAAATGCCTAACAAATTTTCCAGCATTTTAAATGCATATATGAAATGTTACAAAAAGCCTTAAATCATTTTAGTTAGAGATATTTGTACAAATTGTGTACGTTCAACTGAGAATGATTTTAAAGATGGGATATCTGAGATGATCATTTAAGAGCATATTGTATCAACATACAACTATATGTCTCATCTACCATCGTTCTTACCGTTTTCACCTATCATTGTCAGTATGATTCATTTCGTGTTATAATGAAACACAATATGAGACCAATACAATTATTCTTAAAGCGTCTCTGAGATCGTGTCGCAAACTCTTTCGGTAGAAAAAACATCTGTACTCATGTTTTTCTGTTTCTCACAGTGGAGGTTTTATTTCATTACATAATTAATATTGTTTTTATTTGTAGCCTGAAGCACAATATAGCATTCGACGAAAAATAACTTATTCAACAACAACAAGATATCCTTTTTGGAGATGGAAACTATTCGCACTTCGAACGTATTGCTGGCTTTCAAATGCTATTTATGGATTTTGTGTATGAAACAAATCATTGTAATCCATGATTGATTTAGTTTTTTTTTATTTAGCTTGTTGTTCCATTTGGGAGTCCAGTTAGTTTCCGAGCTTTATTATCTCCGAAACCATTTCAACCGAATTATGAATTAAATAAAAATGATGTATGTCAAGCAAGAAAGATTTTCTAGAAGTTTTCTAAGCACTTCTTCTTTTTATTTAGTTAAAACTTCACGAATCGTCAAGTTCAAAAACACAATCATTTATTTCACGTCTTGTTGCTCTTTGGAGTAATGTGAGACATTCAAGACAACAATTTGAGCAAACACCTGATCGAGGTATGTAGACAAACAACTAAACTACGCAGTGAGAGACAAGAAATGACACTTATAACTTATGACACACAATGTAATCAAATAGAAATCTTGGTTCAAAATATGTAATGTACGCGCGAACATGTTCAACTGCGAGTTAGTTCTTTTGAAAATAAGTAAATCTGAACAGAAGTCGAACTTAGGACTTATTAACAGCCATTCACAACTATTTTTCGATAAGATTTTACCCCGATGATGGTTTTTAAGAAATTTCGAATACAAAAGCATTTAACTAGCATTTTATTTTCTACAAGTACATTGCATAGCCATTAGACCGTTCTGAAAGTTTTGATGTTAATAACGATATTTGTTTTCAAATATTAAATATTCCTGTAGATAAAATTACAAGCTCAACGGGTCGTATTTTCGAATTTTTTGCGTGTAGTTCTATAATATAACGTGTTGCTTCATTAGCACACTAAACGATGTATAAACTATAACTTCTACGATCTTTATCAAAATTTTATACAGCAAATAAATATTTATCGGTTGAACATAGTTTTCAAGATTAAATTTTATTCAAATTAAATAGATAAATAAGAAACTCCTATTCTATAGACATAAAAGAATTAGCAAATGTGTTTTAGTTAATAAAAACAGTTCAATTGTTTTTCTTCGTCTTTAGGATTCTTGGGAAAGAATATACAAAGACTGTTTAATCAATTTTGGAACTACATAATAAAAGGTGCTCTCGGTACTGTTGCTGTGTGCACTGTTTATCCATTGGCTTGCTCAATTATTCCGACATTCTCTTTTATATTAGGTGTTCTTTCACCTATATGGTATATTTGATGCGTTCTAAATCATCATTTTTGATGAACGATTTACATTTAGGATGCCAATTCTTACATTATTATTTCATATACTTCAAATTCTTATCTATGACGCTAGTTCAGCTGGTAACAATTCATAAATTATAGTAAAAAATATTCAGCAACAGTCTCTTATATCTAAATTTAGGTGAATACGGTCGAAAAATATTTTGTCTTATTAATATTGTTATAACTGATTTTCTACTTTGTGGAATTGTACAACCAATATTAGTATTATTTGCATTGATTGCTAGTCCAATTATTTCTCTTTTAATTGCTATTTGTAAGTTATTTTAAAGCTAAATATTCTATATTATTATTGTTAATCTATAATTTAGATGCTCTACTGCATCGTTGTACACGTGGAGCGTATGATAAAATAATACATAAATTAGTTGTTAAACGGTTGGCTCGAATTCCTGCACATGATGGTTTTCTCGCACGACGTGTCGCTGGTCCTGGTTTAGCAGCAGAATATTTCTATCAAGTTGCATCACCAGAAGTATTAGCAGCATTGGAATCATTGATTGAACAGAATGAATTAAAAACTTATCGTTCATATGTTGAACAAATTTTAATGAAACCTATTGATGAATATCGGTTCGTTGAATTTGATTGAATGAAAGGAAGAAGAAAATATGAATGTTTTTATTTTTAGACAATTCTTTAACAGTGCATTTGAACCATTTTCAGCTCAGATTCAAATAAACAATAGTGGATCAACCTATGGTCGAATGAATGACGTTGTTAACGAGCATATACGATCATTACGCACGACAATTGAAAAGTAATTCTATTCGAATTCTTTTGCAATGTTAATTTATTTTTATTTCTGTTGAAAAAAAGGCGTAATGATTTACTCCAGTTAAGTCGTAGTGCTCAACATGATCGTATTCGATTAACAGAAACTGATTTAACAGTAAGAATGTGGCTTTTAATGGAAAAAAAACACAAATAAATAATTTTGTTTTTATCTAGGCTGTACTTATTGAAGGAACACAATTAGTAGAAAAATGGTATCCAAAACGAATACTTCCTTATTTAAATAAAAATGATTTAGAAAAGTTTTGGAATGATCAAGATCTTGAACAAAATGATTGGTTTGGTGCGTATTCGTTTTTGAGATTTCATTTTGTTTTCGTTGATAAAATGAAATGTTTAATGTCTTGTCTATTTGTTTTTATGGATAGGTTTAACAAGTAAATTACTTCAAGACTTATTTTGTCGAGATTTCTTAACACCACTTGAACAAACGGATGTATTTTATAGTCTAAAAGTAGGTTATATTATTTAAATGTGTGTATTGATACAGTATCTCTTTTCAAGGTTGACCATTTGACTTTATCTAAATATGCACACATGATCCATTCAGCTGATATACATGATGATCTTGATGTTGTCACAAGTGTTTATTTACCTGAAAGTAAGTTAAATTTACTTCATGTTTAAGATGACAACGCACTACTTAGTTATGTGTGAATCTCATCTGTTCGTGATCACTTATAAAGTTTAAAATGTGAACAGACTCTTATAACGTTAGGAAAATTTTTCTTCATTCCTGGTAGAAAAATTCGAATGATCACTTTTCAGCATACAACAATTTCTTTTGATTTATAATTGAGCCTTTGGTTCACTTAAGATCTACACATCGTTGAGCTTCTAAGAAAAAGAAATTTTTAGTCTCTCCTAAACCTGATGTAATTGTCATAGAGCGACTGAATGTGTTCCATCATATGCAACAAAGAAAAAGAAGCTTTTACCGTTAGATTTCGATTGCCGAAATATAAGGCTTTCTAAAGATTTTGAATTTCGCCAGTCCTCTTTTTCGGAAATTAGATTTTAAGACATTTTTTTCCCGATCTAATCATCCTTCAGATTCTGCATACTAGCTACTATCATGAAAGCAAAACGAAATAAAATCAGCGTAGTCGATATTTGCAGCGTGTATAGTAATGATTACTGATTCAATTCCTATTTTTAGGTTCATATTCAATTCAATATCCATCATTTAATCAAGATATTCTCGATCCAAATGCATCTATTCTTCAAATATCAACAGATTATTCGTATGTTTAGAAACAAAATGAAAACAAAAATTTCTGTTCCTATTAATTTATCTAACATTTTCTTTTTGTTATTTAGACACAAACAATGTATAAAACCTCATGGTCGTGTATACCGATTTTCTAATCGTAAAGGAAATTATACAAAAATTTCCAAAAATTTATCAAAATTCGTTGATTACACATCAATAACATGTCGTTTTTCTATACCAATAGAAATACCTGAAGTAGCTTATATCAGTGTTATTATATTCAATCGTTATACTAATAATTCAATGACAACATCGTCGATTAAAAATATAACTCTTCAAGATATTTGTCAACTTATTGAATTCAATAAAAAATTCTATGATCAACCTATGCTACCGAGCAATTTACCAATAACTTCATCTCTTACTACAAATAATAATACGACAAATGATGATTTACTCATGATTAATAATGCGCCGGATAACAATGATGACGACATACTCGATAATAATATTGCTGTACTCGATGAAAAACTTTTGTAGTTAGCTAAATACAACAGTGAAAAAGTTTGTTTGCTTTTTTGTATACCGTCGTGACTTGTATCTCCTTTTTTTTGCTATTATCCATTTACACTTTATACTAATATATCTTATGAATTGAAACGAATTGTCTCATAACCAATTGCTCTTTATTTTTTGCAAATTACATTTATTTTCAAAGAAAACAACCAACATAAATTCTAACTCAATGTTGTTTTTTCATTAAAGAGCTAATTAATCATAGCTAAATTACACCATTACAACGGCAAATGTACACCAATCTATTCTATTTTGTAATCACTCTTAATTGCATGCATTCAAATTAGAGATTAGCATAGAGAAGAATATTCGTTTAGTTTAAACAATCAATTAGAAAAATAAGACGTCAATACGTTTATTACTATCGGGTGGTCCAAATTGTTTTGAGTCAAAAACAACCTTCACTTTTTTTGGATCGATTTAATATTCAATAGAATTTTTGTAAAATCCATCAATTAAAAGTCAAGAGCTCACCTTTNAATGGTTCAAGGGTGAAATATTGCAGATCCAACAAAGAAAAAGAAACATATTTCTCTATAAAACCATCATCGTATTCATTTATTTTCGTAAAACATTTATCAGTAATGAGAATTTTACCAAAAAACACAATGAAATTCTCACAGTTATTCGACCTGTAAAATTAGAAAATTGTCAATTGTCAATGTCAGTTTTTTGGAGAACTAACTGAGAACATCTTGGAGTCGATTATGAATAGATTATAGTTGAATTTTCCTACCTTCAAGTCAACAAGAAATATTTTTTATCTAGAAATTTTCGAATCATCTATTCATATTAAAAGGAATGCCTTACTTCTTCCGTACGTAAAACTCATTCTATTTCTTTACTACTTGATCAATTTCAATTACTGTCATTTATATTTTCTTCTTTGACATATGAAAACAATGTTTCTCTTGTTTATTGAAAAAGACATGATTTATTATTGTAATTTGTGCAAAATATTATTTTATTTTTGCATAAATGGCCGCACTTTTAACAATTTAACCATATCGCTCATTGTTAATATGAAAATCAAATTTTCATGTTCAAAATCTTCGATAGATTCTCATTACTTATTTCATGAAATTTTCAAGACAATGAACAATTAAATAATTTATTTCATTGAATAATCTGGTTAAAATCAAGAAAGCAAATGCAAAATACTTTCGAAACTATTCGTTGATTCCGTATAAAATCTAATAATCTGTCTTGTAATAATGCTTAATTATAAAATAGAAGATCAATGTAATAATTATATTAAGAGATAGACCAACAATATACCATGCGATGAATGTATTCAATGTAATACGATTTGTTGATTTGTCGATGCATGATGTCCAAGCCCAACCCATACAACAAGTAGCTTCACCATCGGTCATATGGATACTAGTTATACTTGAACCTCCGCCATTACTGCGTCTAGCTTGAAGTATTTTGAAAATGAAATATGATGTTTGAAGAAGAAAAACTAATCCAAAAAGAATTGGACAAACAATCCAAACTAGTTCAACAGCCATATTGATATAGAGTAGTGAAGTAATACAACCGAGTCGTCGTATATATTTTATATAGTATTCGAGCTGCAAGAAAAACGTTTAGAACGTCACTCTTTTTATGATAAAAGAAAAACAAATGCAATGACGGCATACTATTTCGCGTGTGAGTATTGTTGACGCGCTTAGATGATAAGATGAATTCGAAATTTCAAAACACTATAGAAGAACTTCTGCTCAGAATAAAGCAAATAGCCAAAACTGTAAGCACGAATATTTTATCGATGTCTAACTCACTTAAAATCTTGTCCTCAAATAATGGTGGTCATGATTTTTTAAACTTATTATATTTTATCGTAGACTTTCAACTTGTACGATAGATAATGCTGTGACAGATGTTTTGGATGGACAAAGCATCTCTCTTCAAAATGAAGATCACACTTTCTTGTTGAAATTTGTTTTCTTCAAAGATATAGAGAATCAACAAAACAACAATAATAGTAAAGATAAAACAAAAAAGATAAGAAAGCATCGCTAATAGAGCTGAACTTTCAGCTTTATTTAGAATTTGAATATTGCATCTTGTTAAGGTGTTTGCTCAGATGTTTTTTAACTTGTTTATTAGTAGTATCAAGAAATACACTTAAAAATGATAACAAATAACGAAAAACAATAGCAACGGCATAGATACTTGTTCCAATAATCTGCAATGAAAACAAATACTCATTGACATATGCGGAGGAAAATGCGAAACAGGAGGAGAGCGCTATTTTGACGTGAAGCTAATGATCTGTATGTAAACCAGGATCATAACACAACTCAAAGGTCCGTAAACAAATAACAGGTTTTTTTCTGTTATCAAAAAGAAACATTTGTGGTAAAAGCAATGATATCTTTTACGTTTCATGGTTGATGTAATTGTAAAAAATCCTAATCTATTTTTGAAATTAAAATAATTTCGTTATCTCATATGCTTGAAGACAAACAACAGCTAAATTCGATCAATGGTTTCCAATAAAAAGCTAATACTTGTTTGATGTAGTAGATATGCTCTCGAACTGTATGAAAACTACAGTTAAATTTTTACATCAAATGAATCCTGAATGTAAATAAGACAAATTTTGGTTCCTTCCGATTCTCTTAGTACCGCTAGATAAATTTAGTTTTTTCAAAAATGTAGAATTTTCGTTAAAAGCATGCTTGACTTTGATGTCATCGATTGCACTTGTCTGCATCAAAGAGAAACATTTTTTAATGCGATCCGAAGCATAGCATTTCTGTAGTCCGTCGTGAGTTTTTTTTAATGCGATGCGAAGCACAAGCATTTATGTTGTCCGTCGCGAGTTTTTTTTTCTTTTTAACTAGACGTACGCATTGCATCTCGTTGTTTTGTGACGCGGTGATCTCGAGAACCATATACTGTACTAATAAAAGTATAAATGAAATTAATTATAAGATTTCGAATCTGTATTCTGTTTTTCACATAATTCTAAATATGCCGAAAATTTCTATTGGAATAGTTGTATCTAAAGTACAACTTTAAGAGGAGTCAAACGAAACAACTTTTAGCATGTCCGATTGACTTTTAATGAATGATAGATTATTATCAATATGGGAACAGATGTTGTCAATAGTAACGATTTATATCAAGTATCACTTTGACTGCAATATTAAAAGTTTCATTGTCAACTTTTCCTATTCATTGACAAGCAGAATCAAATATTTGCTATGATGATCATCATGTAACGAAATGTTTTATGAAAAATAACTAGAGGAAGTTATATTAATCGTTTATATTTATTTGTCCTAGTGTAGTGTTAACTAGTGCCATCTTCAGGATAAAGATAACCCAGTGAAAATAACTGGAAAGATTAAGTAATAAGTAGCCTGTAAAAAAACAGAATATTTCCTCTATAATCATTCATATACATTAACTGGACTGGATTATATTGAATAAAAGAACCTAGTTTTATTGTCTTATTTTTTTCTCGATATAAACTTTTTTTAATATTTTTATCAGTACCGTTTTGTTCATAGATAAATTTATAAAATGCTGTTTGTTTTTATTGTATTCATCTCATAGAATATACTTTTTGCGATCAGATAATTATTTGATAAAATATCTGTTCCCATGATCATTTGTCATAAAAGTTAATTGAAAAAAAAAGAATACAAAGTTATCTTTCGTTTTTAAATTGTGCATAGATTTAAGAAAAATAAAGATATCATATATACATTGAACGTATGCATAACAAATTTGTATCATTTTACAATTGATCTCTAGTAAAATTCTCCCAAGATTACTGTGCATTTCATAATCTCATTGATACTTGTTTCATATTATATCGTTCTAAATAAAACGATTTAAAAATAGTTTAAAGTAAGTTGCGATGAAATCTGTTCATATTAATAGTAAATTAATTAATATATTCTTCTAATAAAAAGAATAACAATTGTGTTCAGTTTTTTTGAATTTCTTTCATAGATTATTTTGTAAATATTGAATCCCGTTAAGATCTTCATGGAAGCGAATCTTATTAATAATAATCATTCAAAACTTGAAACATTTTCTGATGAAGTCTTTTTCGAAATATTTGATCGTTTATCACCTAGTGATCTTTATAAAACATTTTATGGTTTAAATATTCGTTTAAATACGATATTGAATGATTCTCGTATGCGCTTTCGTGATAATCTCTCATCTCTCAATTCAAAACAATTTCATTCCTATGTACAAAATATTCTTCCGCAAATTATTGATCGTCTTATTTCATTTACATTTGGAACATATGATACAGATGAGGTTTGGTTTAGTTTGAAAGAAAATACACTCATTCTATTTAAATATAATTGAAATTTTCTTCTAGTATCAACAAGTCAGCCTTTTCTTACATAAATATTCTATCGACTTAAGTCTGTTCAAACATTTGCGCACATTAGTAATTATTAAAATGACGATTGCAGATGTTCAAATTGTTCAATCAGCACTTGTTCATCTTACAAATCTTGTGAATATACGCCTTTCCGTTGATAGTAATGATGTTGATACAGCATCTTTTGTTCATATTGGTAATAATTTAATAACTGGACGAAAATTAAAACGTGTTAAAATGGATATGTGTGCACGAACAATATTCGAAAATGTAACAAAATCATCTAATATTGAACAATTATCGATTGCATGGTGTGAAATGCAAGAATTAACACATTTACTACAATATTCACCGTATTTATGTACGCTTAAAGCAACAATATGCGGATTAAATCATGGTAAAAAACCGAAATAGTCCAATTTTCAAATGTTTTTCTCATTACTTTTTAGTTGATACTTGGACACAAAAAATACATGGAAGTCTCAGCCAAAAATATTCTCTTCGTTTAAATTCTCTTAAATTAGTTGTTGATTCAATACGTTTCGATTATTTATTATTATTATTACATGAATTAAGACAATTACGTTCCCTATGGTTATTACTTAATCATTATGAATATATGGATGCTGACAAATGGGAAAGTTTATTTCAAACATCATTAGTACAATTAGATCAACTTGATTTAACAATAGCCTTGACTAAACCATTTTCATCTGTTAATACACCGGGACAATTGCTTATGCTATCAACTCCAAATACGGCATGTACAAAGTTCAATACAAAATTTTGGTTTGATCGTGGTTGGCGTGGAAAACTTGATGAGTATGATCATTGTGTACGATTGACTGTATCAAATCATGCAGTACCTATACAAAACACGAATAGAAGTCATTATTAAATAGAAAAATCGTCGATATTTTTCTTTTTGATTCATTCTTTAATTTTTGTTGTTCGTCAGATTTATTTCTTGTGTCATTCAAGTTCCATAATTATTTCTATTTACTTTTATTTTTATTTTTCTGTATGTTGCGTATCAATATCAACAATGCTGAGTTACAAAATAAAATCGTTCATGTAGGAGTTATAACTTCCGTCGAGATGAATAATAAATAGTTTATTTCTTTCTTTTTCTTTTTTTTTTATTAAGTCGTGTTATTTTATTCAATATAATATGTCTTACGAATGCTTCAATTTAATTATCTTCTTTTTTTTTATTTAAATTATTAGTCTGCATCGATAACAAAAGTTTAATGGTTGCCTCGGGGTATCACAATTAACAAGAAACACGAAATTGTTTCTTGATGATCTATATCTTGACTTGTAGACATTCTTGACAATTCATTCATTGAATATCTAATGTAGGGGTGGCACTTTTCCTTTCTTTTTCTTTCAAAAAGGAAAGGAACGGAAAGCTTTCTGACTTTCAACCTTCATTTCAAAAAAAAAAGAAAGGAACGAAAGTTAAAAGCTTTCTTTTCATTTTTTCGTCTTCTAGAAGATAGAATTATGCTTCTTGTTCAGTTCCATTTAAAAAAATTGGGGAAAAACCGAAAAGAAAGTGAAAAGACAGTTGCATTTATTTGTTTTTCAAGGATTTGCCCTTGCTGACGGGAAAATTCGCTTCAAACTTACTCTTTTAAACTGACCCGTAATAGTTCCACAGAAAAAATAAAAAATGATTCAATTCCTGGTAGATCAATAGGCGCTAATGTTAACCTTTAATAAGAATAAAACACCGATACTAGTAAGGTACCGAAGATTAAATTACTGTAGAATTTTGCTTTCGTTTTTTATATATGGTTAGATAGAGTGTGTCGAGCTGATCACGAATATATCTTTTAATTTTTTTCAATTATATTAAGTTTAAAACATGAAAAAAATTGAAAATTCGCCAGTCATCGAACAATGTCTTTTTGAGAAACCGTAGGTC